>JZKD02S2145907.1:737884-754674 GCA_000966675.3 Picea glauca
GAGTATAGCAAGTTGGGTCTCGAGCTTGTCTCTCTTGAAGACAATCGCTCTCGCACACCCAAGAAACCCTCAATGGTGGAAGAAAAGAAAAACGATGGAGCAGACGATCATATCAATCTGTTGCTTGAGAAAGCTCACATGAAATGATGGAGAATTTTTTCGACATCCTTCAACACCTGTCGATAACAATAGGTTCATCTTCATCAAGAAACCACTTTGTAGGAACCTCGCCTTTCAAGGTACAAGTTAATTTTGATATTCTTGTATTTGAAGGACAGATAGATGAAGAAGCCCTAGAAAAATGGTTAACTCTACTAAAAGGTTATTTCTCTATTCACAATTTTTCCAACAAATAAAATATCACCTTCGCACTCCTTAAAACTCTCCCTCATGTCAAACATTGGTGGGAAACTTACTGGGAGCAAAATTCCACAGAGGAGTTTGGAATATACGGGGTCAATCCCACTTGGGATTTTTTTGTGGATGCGGTAAAGGAACAATATTACCATGTTGGCAACTATGAGGACCAGTACATGAGATGTACCACACTGTTGCAAGAGAGGGGCAAAGAAATTTTAGAGTTCACCAATACCTTCCATACCTTGTGCACCAAGCTGGGTATCAAAGAATTCGAGCAACATTTGGTTCTGAAATACCATGGGGCTCTACACAGATACATCTAGACTGAAATGGATTTTTTGGACATCTCATCACTTGTTGCTGCTTATCGATATGTTGTTAAAATCAAGTAGAAATTTAAGCACCAGAACAAACGGGAGTTCAGGTCTACAAATCCGCAACAACTGAAGTATGACAAAGACAGGCCTAACAAAAAGTCTCCCGAAAAGTAGTCCAAGACAAAGGAAAAGAAGGGTCACGAGAAGACAAAGAAGGACACTGGAAAATGGTGTGAGTTTCACAAAATCCCCTGGCACAACACCGATGAATGTCACTCAAAACAGTCATTGGTGGTCGAGATCAAAGACAAATAGTCGAACCCTGATTTTGAAAATAATGGTAAAGGATAGATCATTGACGTGGACCCCACTGTTATTGTCGAGATTGCAACAATTCAACCAGAAGAACCAACAGATCCTGAAGAGGGGGAGCACCTTTTTCATTCAAAGATGTGGGTGAAGGGGACCCCGCTGCATTTTATTGTTGATAGCGAAAGCCAGAAGAACCTCATCTCAACAGAGGTCGTCAAACAGTTGGGATTGTCAATAACACCACACCCACAACCATACAACATCGGGTGGCTTCGCCAAGGATGAGATGTCCATCTTAGACAACAATGTCGATTTTCATACGACATCCAACCCTTAAAGGATGATGTATTATGTGATGTTGCCCCACTGGATGTTTGTGATGTTCTCTTGGGCGAACCATATATGTGGAAGCTCCATGTTGTTTATGAGTCTCGACCCCACAGTGTCATTGTTTCTCTAGGGGGCATCTCTACAGAATACTAGAGGTATCTTTGACTACTGTTCCACCTAAAATGTTTCCCAAGGTAGTATCGCATACTGCAAAATTCATCTTCTTCACAATTTGTTCAAAAGGAGAACAAAAGGACACTGCACCCACTACAACCTTACCCCAAGCACCTTCTATCCAAAAGAAGCAGGTTGACAAGGTTGCAACAAAGTGTAAAGATTCCTTCTGTACACTGTCCTCTCATATATCTCGACTTGTTGAACAACCTTAACCTCAACAAGTTCATGACAGACTTCCACAAACTGAGCAACGCGATGTCTCCAGCAAGACAAGCAACTCACCAAGATGCAGATTCAACAAATGATTTTCCCTCTCCCCCGGGAACTCAATGAAATGGGTACCATTGCTTCCTAAGGAGGGAGGATTGATCTAGGTGGATATCAGTGGCCACCCACCTCTTCCAACTGGTTCAAAACAGTTTTCTGACAATTTTGGCAATTTACTATTTTTAGCAGGTTTTATCTTCCGGGGCCTAAATGAAGGTTTTTCAAAATAAAGGTTCTAAATGATATTTTAAGGCATGATTGAGCCCCAAAAATTAATCTCCTCGATGATACCTTTCCAACGAGCTATCACACGCCTAAAATGAAGATCGTATGCAAAAGTTACGACCCCAGGAAGTTGATGTACTCACTTACCCAAATGAGGCCCACATGACTTTTGGTGCTTCATCTCCTAGGGTTAGGTTTCTGGATGTCTAGGGTTTTTGGCATTCCGGTTTATAGTAAAAAGGCCTTCAAAGCCTCATTGTAATCATCTTCTTGTGAATGTGAGTAGTCGTCACATCTCTTCTCAGAGATAAACTGCCGCCATTCTAGCGAGTCTTTCACTCTGTATTTTTATAGTCTCTGTACATTTCTTTCATTAGTAGAAATCGTGTATTACTGTATATTTGTGTTTATGGTTGCATCTCTGATACATTTATGTTATCTTATTGAATATATGCAATATCTCTGTGCATTTATTTATTATATCTCCGCTCGCATTTCGTGACAAAAATAATCTGAATCACTCTTACTATCCAAAAGCATTAAACGATGCACAAGAAAGGTTCGATATTACATCTCAGTGTAACCTAAAGAAATTACATTATAACTGATTAAAAACACATATTCAAGAACATAGGACTTAGGGTTGAGTATTATATAAGAATACATGTTGTATAAATTTTAGTGGAATTTATACACAGAGGGAAGCTTTACGACTTTCATGGTTACTGTTTAAACATTTGAAACGTGAAGGAATTAAGAAGAATGCCTTACATGCCTAGTTACTAATTTCCCTCCATGGGTAAGAAAAACCCTACTGCATACACAAGAAACAACATTATGAGTATGCATAGCACAAATCTTGGCGAATTAATTTACTGTAGGTTTATGGGATGTGAAAACCCAAATAGAGGACCGATAGTTAGGGGTTCATGCCCATATTTTTTTTTTTACAAATCCGGGAGATATATCGTATGGAAAATAGGGAATAACAGTATGCACTTTTTACAAACAGTAAAACCACAAGAAAATTAAAAGTTACTGTAGAAACACAGAGAAGGATTTAACCACAGAATCTCGGGTGATATTTTATGTCGTGAACAACTTAAGAAATGTACAAGTATAAACGATAAAAATAAGGACGAGGTCACAGTCTATCGACATGCTGATGGACCCTTACTTAAATATTTAAGGAGATAAATATTGAACCAGAAGATTAAATCGCTTCGCATAAGCTTCAAACAGATCTGGAATGAAAGCTATGAACAAAGGGTGTTTACACTCACTAGAAATGATAACCCTACCATAGCGTAATTCACCATGATTTACCCAAGGAGGATAGACCACAAAGAGTGTGGATGTAAATGATATTCAGAGATTAAGTGAAAGCAAAGGGAAAGAACTTCAAATCTAAGAGACGAAAGGAGACAGTTATAGAGGAATTACAATAATGACTACCCTTACAAACTAACCACTTCTTATTAGAGAAAACACAAGCGACATATGTTCTTTTGGGGTTACCTAGTATAGTAGGTTACACGCCTCCCTTTTTTCCTTACAAAGAGAAAGCCGCTCCATGTCGCTGGTCATAAATCTAGAGGAAAAAATACAAGGTTAACACTGGGGCATTTTTCGCAAAATGCAGAGAGACAAAGGGGAAAATGTTACAAATGCCACCTAGAATCCTTTGCAGTGTAGAGTAATGGTGATAGGGTTCTTACAGTACTTGGGCCATGTGATCAAAAGAACATGGCGTGCCTACATTGGGCACGATAAAGTAACTAACCAGTACATATAGGACCACCCTTAATTGTTCGACCAGAGGATTAATGAGTTTACGGATAGACTTAACATTGCCTTTAATCTAGTTCAACAAAATGCATTCATTATTGGGCCATGTCACCGGGTCGGGTGGGATCTCATGTTTTTCAGTTAGGGTTTAAGGGTAGGTTAAGTTCTTTACCAGGTTTTAAGGATTACGACCTGTCACTCCTAGATGGAAACCAACCCTTTAAAATGATAAAACACTTGTGTACCGACCAACCTGTGCAACACAACTGGCATGTATTATATAGGTAGTTACCTTGATAAGTTTTTTAAAAGTAAAACTAATGAAATACGACCTCTATGTATAATGCTTAAATTATGTATACAGTAGAGGTAAGGGATGTATTAAGTGGACATATTTTTATATATAGTAACGTTAAGAAGATCGTGTAATGAATGTAATACCTTCCATACGATCTCAAAGGAATAAGAATATCATGTATATATATATATATATAGAGAGAGAGAGAGAGAGAGATTAAATACTTATATCGTATGATAATTCCAATATTCTTTAGACATGTTATATAAGAGTATAAATAAGAAACACAATAGTTCGGATTACTTTTGGGTAAGCTTTAAGTACTCATGCATTGGATATAAAGTAGAATATGATGAGTTGGGATATGAGTTAGTACTATGGTAAAAAAAATTATATAGATGCGCCATGATAAGAATAGTATATTAGTTATGGAAATTATGACATGATAGACTATTTAAGTAAAAGAATACATTATATTGTTGATACAACGATAATAAATATCATGTGGAACAAATAGGAAAGAGTCAAGAAGCATGAATGCACCTAACAATTTTTTTTTTTATTTTGGTAAATTTTGGGTACATTACATATGGTATCAGAGTTCAAGGTTACAACACTTGGGCCTCAAAGCAGGGAGAAAATGTCTTTAGTACATTTTATCCTGTTAAAAGAAAAACTAACAAAAATGCTTTCTGCTACAAACAAAAAACCGTTGTTCTGTTGTGATAATGGCAGCACAGAATGAAGAGGAGATCATATTTGAGGAGAATCCCAGTCAAGGACCTCCTAAAGAACCTAGATAGAACAATGAAGGAAGTTCAACCACCTAGGTTCTGGAAACAATGAGGAACCTTATCGTGGAATTGCAAGCATTCAAGGCAGATAATGAGAAACTTAAAAGGGAACATGAATACCAATAAGAGATAAATGAAGTGTTGTTGCACAGAATCGTAACAAAGAAGAGCCCAAAAGACAATGAAAAGGAAGGCGAAGTCAGCGAACGAGTGTCAAAAAAGTATGTTCATTAATTAGAAAGCGAGAACAGTTCTTCTGAAGGCACACCATCAACAAATAATAAAACAACCACTGGAAGGAAAATAAAATAGGTGGATCACCTGGAAGGTGAATTTAAGAAGATCAAACCATCCACCTTTGATGGAGATTCCAGGATAGGAGAAGAGGTTGAAGCATGGTTACTGGATATAAATAAGTATTTCCAGATTTATAATTATTCTAGTAACATGAAGGTCAGAATGGCCATTTATAACCTAAAAGGAAAATCGATTATCTAGTGGTAGGACCTGAAGTTGGCCAAGGGTTTAAAAGAGAAATAGATGGAATGGTCAGATTTCAAGAAATACTTCAAGAAACAGTATTTATCATAAAGTTATTATTAAAGAAATACCAAAGAATTTTATGAGATAAGATTCAGAAAAATGACCATGGACGACATGATAAAAAAGTTTCTTGAATTATTAAGATTTGTGCCATACATCAGGGAAGACAAAGTAAAAATCCAATGATTCCTAAGTTTCCTACCATATTCCTATAAAGATAGAATTGAATTAGACAATCCCAAAACTTTAAGTGATTTTTTTAGAACGGCCTAGATGTGCTATGATCAGTACACACAACAGTCTGAAATTCCCAATGCTTGGAAGGATAAGAAATAGGACATAATGAATTAGCGGAAGAAAGGCTTCCAGCTAGCCACTTTCCAGAATATGGAAAATAATTTCCAAAGGAAATATTTTCATTCCAATAATCAGAACACCCAAGGGGGAGTTAGACCATTTAATATGGGAACCATGAAAATTGGGGACAACCCCAGGGAACCGTTAAAATGTTGGGAGTGCAGAGAACCACACTTGAGGAGGAACTATCCATGCTTAACTTCTATGACAAGGATCACATTCCATAACCTGCAATAAGCCTCTATAGTAGGTGATGTGAGCAGAATCATGCACATAATTAATGTAGTTGTAGATGGCCGACAAGCTGATCATCAATCCACTATAGTGGAGGTTGAAGGAAAAGTTAATAATAATCATATTTCTATTTTAATTGACCTAAGATCTAGTTTGAGTTATGTTACTCCTGGTTTATTTGATTCAAACAAGCTTAAGAAAGTAAAGAATGCTAAATTATGGTTAGTGCAACTAGCAACGGGGAGTAAGAGGAAGGTAACAAATTTCATTTCTGATTGTGAACTCAGTTTAGATGGCCAAAATACAAAGTTAAATACAAATATTTTACAATTGGGATCTTACGATATAATCATTGGAATGGACTGGTTATAGAAACATAAAGTAATTTTGGATTGTTACGAAAAATCACTTACTTACAGAGATGAAAACAACACAGTTAGGACAATACAAGGCATCAAAAAACTAGTCTCAGTTAGTCATATTTCCACCATGCAGTTTAAGAAATGCATGAATAAGGCTTGTCAGATTTATGCTATTCAAGTGACTAATATGTTAGAAAAGGAAGATAAACCCTGGCTAGAAGACTTTATCGTCTTACATGAGTTTAGAGATTTATTTGTGGACGAAATACCAGAACTTCCTCCAAGAAGAGAGATAGATTTCTCTATCGATCTACTGCCTACATCAACCCCGATATCTAAGGCACCCTATAGGATGAGTTTACCTGAATTGATAGAGATGAAAATTCAGCTACAAGAATTGTTGGACAAAGAATACATCAGACCAAGTGTCTCGCCTTGGGGAGTACCAATCCTTTTTCGTTAAAAACAAATATTGGACTTTAAGATTATGCATTGATTATCGAAAGTTAAACAAGATGAATATTAATAACAAGTATCCTCTACCTAGAATTAATGACATGTTTGACCAAGTGGGAGGAGCAAAGATTTTCTCTAAGTTAGATTTAAGTTTTGGTTATCACCAAGTTAGAATAAAGGATGAGTATATAAGTATAACAACTTTTAGAACGAGATATGGAAATTATGAATTTGTTGTTATCCCGTTTGTTCTTACTAACGCACCAAAAAAAATTATGTGTTTGATGAATAGCATATTTAGTCAATATTTGGATAAATTTGTTTTGGTATTTATTGGCGAAATTTTAGTTTATTCGAAAATGGAAGAAGAACATGAAGAACATATAAAAATAGTATTGCAGACCTTAAGGAAACACAATTTGTATGCAAAATTTGACAAATGTGACTTCTACCAAAAGAGAATATAATACCTAGGACATGTAATATCTGAAGAAGGTATTGCAATTGACCTAGAGAAGATAAGAGCCATCATGGAATGGAATATCCCTAAGGATGTGGCAGACATCCGTTCATTCATGGGAATTACCGGTTACTACCAAAAATTTATTGAGGGGTTATCTAAGATTGCATATCGAATCACATCCCTACAAAAAATGGGGACAAAGTTTACTTGGTCACAGAAATGTCAGGACAATTTTTATAAGATAAAAGAACAGTCAACAACCGCACCTATTTTGAGGGTAGCAAACCTTGAGAAAGACTTTATAGTTTGCATGGATGAGAGAAAAGAAGTCTTGGGAGGTGTCCTAACTCAATAAGGGCATGTTATTTTCTATGAATCACGTAAACTAAAGGAGAATGAATGAAACTACGTCACACATGACTTGGATTTAGCAGTTGTAATTCATGTGCTAAAATGTGGTGACACTATTTAATGGGCAGGAAATTTATGTTTATAACTGATAAAAGTGGTGTGAAATTATTATTCAATCAACTAGATCTTAATGCAAGGCAAGCAAGGTGGATGGCCTTCTTGAGTGAATTCGACTTCGAAGTAAGACACATCAAGGGTAAAGAAAAAACAGTTGCAGATGCCTTAAGTAGGAGAACCAATGGACTTTTTGAGATAAGTATTATTAGAGAAAAAAGTGACATTGAACAAAGAATAAAATCTGCAAGTTGTAACGACGAAAAATACATCAAAATAGTAGCAAAATTTCAAGGAAATGCAAAAAAATTGGACAGAACATATATGAGTTTAGATAAAAATGGATTGATAAGCTTCAAAAATAGGTTGTACATACCATATTCTACTGAATTAAATCTAACAATTTTAGATGAAGTACATAAACATACATATTCTGGTCATCCGAGATACCATAAAGTGGTAACAACTTTGAGGAAGTTGTTTTATTTTCCTAACATGAAAGGCGAGACAATTGAATGCTTATCTAAATGCCTAGATTGTCAATATGTGAAGGATGAACATCAACATCCAGCCGACCTGCTACAACCTCTACCTATACCAGAATGGAAGTGGGAGACTATCCCACTTGACTTTATCACAGTTTTGCCTAAAACTCAAAAGAAGAATGATTCGATTATGGTAGTGATTGATAAACTTAGCAAGTCTGCACAATTTATTCCTGTGAAATATACTTATAAATCTATTAACATCACTGGAATATTTATGAAGGAAATATTTAGATTTCATGGAATTCCTAAAATCGTGATTTTGGATAGAGATGTAAAATTTACATCAACGTTTTGGAGAGAATTGTTTTCAGGGTTGAATATTAACCTGAATTTCAGCACAAGCTACTACCCACAAAATGATGGGAAAACTGAATGAACGAATCAGATTATGGAATACATGTTACGAATGTACATAAGAACGAAACCAACTAAGTGGGAGGAATACCTACACTTAGTGGAATTTGCGTACAATAATGGCTATCATACGTCAGCTAAGATGAGTCCCTTCGAAGTACTGTACGACAAAAAATGTAAAACTTTGATTAATTAGGATAACCCAGTTGACAGACTTATGATGGGACCAGAAATTCTCCAGGAAATGGAGAAAGTGGTAAGAAAGGTACATCCAAATTTAAAAGAGGCACAAGATAGATAGAAAACCTATGCATATTTGAAAAGGAGACACCAGGAATTTCAAGTTAGAGACCACATGTATTTTAAATTCAAAGCAATAAGAAGCTCACTGAAGCTAGGAAACTGTTCAAAGTTGGCACCCAGGTTTTGTGGCCCCTTCGATATCTTAGCTCGAATTGGACCATGGCATATCAAATTGCACTCCCTGCAAATTTAAAAGTTCATAATGTTTTTCATGTTTCTTTGTTGAAAATGTATATTCATGATCCTACTCACATCATCGATTGGAACATGGTGCAGGTGGAACAAGAAGGAAATTTCCAATAGGAACCTCTGCGCATTCTGGATAGGAAATAAATAGTACTACATAACAGAGCCATCACCGTAGTAAAAGTGAAATGGAAGAAATTTAGTCCTGAGGAGGCCACTTGGGAATTCGAGGAAGATTTGTAGAAATATTATCCAACCCTCTTCCAAGAGAGGAATGAACACTGAGGATAGTGTTTTACTAAAGGGGGAGAGGATGGAATATCCCTAAAAATAATTAATTATTAAAGTTTGTGTGCACTTAGGAATAAATTTTCATTTTTGGCAAATTCGTATTTGGAAAACTTTTGCCATTTATGGCAAATCCGAATTTGGAATTTGATTATTTGTAATTAATTATTTATGACTCTTGGGCAAAGATTTGATTTTCCCAACTAACTCTTTGATTGTGACACATGTAAAAGACAAATATTTTTGTATATTAATTGTTGGAGGACAAATGGAACAACGAGGTTGAAAAAAACTGACCATGACTCCATGAGTGGGGAACAGACTTGAGTTACCTCAGGGCTGATTTTTACAAGTGGAAAATGAGGAATTTGACCACTAATGGCGCCTGAAAATAAGGGATTTGTAAAGCTGCGAAAATTCCCAAGGAGGGAAAAAGCCCTAGGCACAAGATGTTCATAATATACAACATATGGAGGAGGCAAGACATTACTTAGTATGTTGGAGAAATGATATTACTTGTTGTTATGAACATTGTTTAGTGTGATGCAAGAGAATTTTTTGATCTAAAGGTAGGATTGTATCAAAAGAGGATCATTTTCAATTTTCCCTTATGGACTCATGGTCAGGCTAGGGGGTGAACGAAGCAAGTAATTTGGTTGTTATGTTCTATGGTTGGGTGGAACTTGGTTGTTCCATTTGTGTTGTTGCATCAGTTTTATTCAGATAAGTACCTTTACTTATTTTCTGGTTAAAAGTATGTTGATTGCAACTCATTAGAGGTGTGATGGTTTTATGTGATGTTAGTGCAAATATAAATGATTAATTGAATGTATAAAATTCTACTTATTTCCATTGTTAGTAGAAGAATGAGTTCCTATGATGTGGTTTTTACCTAAAGCTTGACTATACATATACCTGTAGATATACTCATGTGTTTTCATGTAAAGGAAATGCTAGAATTAGTAGTCAATTTTCTTTATGACTTAGATATGTCTCTATAAGTAAATACATATATATAGATGCATGTATAGATACACGGAGTTATACAAACATATGTTGTTTCATAGAATGAAGATTCTATCGATCCTTGATATACTTGAGAATATAAGTATTTATCAGTGATCAGGTCATACAAAAGGCATGAAATTAACAATCCTTCTTATATTATATCAGAGCTATAAACAAATATTTTCAATGGTCCATAAATACAAGCTACAACAACCATTACAATGCTTGAAAAACTTGTTCAAATGGTTTTCAATAACCTGTATGTTCATTAAGAATTAAATCACCAATGATATGTACAACCAGGAAACTCTGGTTCAAACTTATTACAGTAGAGTACCCTAGGGTAAGGACATTGTACCATTGATAAACAGAACTTCGGAAGTTTTAACTAAACGCAAGGGTTGGAACTCAAATACCTTTTCGAGCAAGGCAATCCCCTTGATCCTTTTCTCTCGAATTGATTAATCCTGCAAAGGGAAAATCAACAAATTCAATAAAATGTGTGTTAAGTAATGAAATGAAAATAAATATTAAGAAAATGAAATAATACTTATCTTAAAGATGGCGTAGAAGAAGTCCCCACTGGTGTTTGAGAGACAATCTGTCAACCATCCAAAGGGGAGGAGTGGACCCAAGAATGGCTAATGGGTACCCTCGCAAATGAAGACAGGGGCCCCATCATTAAGTGGTGAAATCTGAGTATAACATTTTCATAAATAGAGAATGAAATTGACGAATTATCACAGTAAGAATTTGAAGGGTACAAGTCATAAATCCCACATAAATAAGAAGTTTGTACAGGTTATAAACTCTAGCAATGTTAAAGATATTTTATGGGCTGTAAGATTTACAGTGTTAAATATATCAAAAGTATATAAAATTTTGCAACCCAATAGTGGGCAGAGCGTTTCCTTACTTACACAAAATATTAAACCCCGGTTTACAGAGTTAGAATTTATGAACATAATATACAGTCATGGATCCTAAAAAAGGGTGAATCTATACATTGGGTATACGAAAAACCTAGTTCACGATTTTCTTTATAATGTTGCGTAAGTACACAGATTTGCAAGGGTTTCAAAAGAAGGAATATCGTATATTTATTTATGATTCTTCATTGTGAGTAAGTGACTCCTATATACACAAATGAGTAGCATTACGAGGCATGCATACAATTTCAAGGAAAACTTTTACTATCAAAAAGCATTAAACGGTGCACAAGAAAGGTTCAACCTTTCGTCTCGGTGTAATATGAAGAAATTACATTATAAATGTTTAAAAACACATATTCAAGAACACAAGAATTAGGGTTGAGTATTATATAAGAATACATGTTGTATAAATTTTAGTGGAATTTATACATAGAGGGAAGCTTTATGACTTTCATGATTATTGTTTAAACATGTGAAATGTGAAGGAATTAAGAGGAAATTATTACAGGCCCAGTTACGAATTTCTATAGATAGGTAAGAAAAACCCTATTGCATACACAAGAAACAACATTACGAGTATGCACAGTGTAAAATCCCGACGAATTAATTTACAGTAAATTTCGGAGATGTGAACACCCAAATAGAGGACCGATAGTTCGGGGTTCATGCCCATATTTGCCTTTTTACGAATCCAGGAGGTATATTGTATGGAAAACAGGAAATAATAGTCTACACTTTTTACACACAGTAAAACCACAATCACATTAAAAGTTACTATAGAAACACAGAGAAGGATTTAACCACAGAATCTTGGGTGATATTTTATATCATGAACAACTTAAGCAATGTACAAGTATAAATGATAAACAGAAGGACAAGGTCACGGTCTATCGACATGCTGGAGGACCCTTACTTAAATATTAACGGAAATAAATATTGAACTAGAAGATTAAATCGCCCCGCATAAGCTTCAAAAAGAGCTCAAATGAAAACTATGAACAAAGGGTGTTTACACTCACTGGAAATGCTAACCCTACCATAGCGTAATTCACCATGATTTACCCAAGGAGGATACACCACACAAAGCATGGATGTAAATGATATTCAGAGATTAAGTGAAATCAAAGGGAAAGAAATTAAAATCCAAGAGCCGGAAGGAGACAGTTATAGAGGAATTACAATCATGACTACCCTTACAAACTAACCACTTCTTATTACAGAAAACAAAATAGAAAAAGATTATTTTGGGGTTACCAGGTACAGTAGGTTTCACGCATCCCTTTTTGCATTACATAGAGAAATACGCTCCACCTCGCTGGTCATAAATCCATAGGAAAACATACAGGGTTAATGTTGGGGCATTTTTTCGTAAAATGCACAGAGCCAAAGGGGAAAACGTTACAAATTCCACCTAGAATCCTTCGTAGTGTAGAGTAATGGTGATAGGGTTCTCATAGTACCCAGGCCATTTGATCAAATGAACATGGAGTGCCCGCATTGGGCACGGTAATATAACTAACCAGTACATATAGGACCACCCTTAATTGTTCGACCAGAGGATTAATGAGTTTACAGTCAGACTTAACATCGCCTTTAATCTAGTTCACCAAAACACATTCAGTTTTGGGCCATGTCACCAGGTCGGGTGGGCGTTCACGCTGTTTAGTTAGGTTTTAAGGGTGGGTTAAGTGATTTACCAGGTTTTAAGGATTACAACCTGTCACATCTATTTGGAAACCAACCCTTTAAAACGATAAAACACTTGTGTACTAAGCAACCTGTGCAACACAACTGACATGTATTATATAGGTAGTTACCTTGTTAAGTTTTTTAAAAGTAAAACTAATGAAATATGACCTCTATGTATAATGGTTAAAGTATGTATACATTAGAGTTAAGGGTTGTATTAAGTGGACATGTTTTTATATATAGTAACATTAAGAAGCTCATGTAATGAATGTAATACCTTCCATATGATCTCAAATGAATAAGACTATCATGTATATATATATATATATATATAGAGAGAGAGAGAGAGAGAGAGAGAGAGAGAGAGAGAGTAAAGACTTTGTATCATATGATAATTCCAATATTCTTTAGACATGTTATATAAGAGTATAAATAAGAAACACAATAGTTGGGATTACTTTTGGGTAAGCTTTAAGTACTCATGTATTGGATATAAAGTAAAATTTGATGAGTTGGGATATGAGTTAGTACTATGGTAAACAAACTTATATAGATGCACCATGATAATAATAGTATTTTGGTTATGGAAAGTATGACATGATAGACACCGTAAGTAAAAGCATACATTAATTGTTGATGCGATGATAATAAAGATCATGTGGATCAAATAGGAAATATTCAAGAAGCATTAATGCACGTAACCAAATTTTTTTTTTTTTGTTTGGTAAATTTGGGGTACATTACACCAGGTGGACGGGACTCGTGGACAACAGAGAAGGAGAGGGGATGAGGTCTAGACACACAGAGAAGGCCCATCGATCACTGCGCAGTGGCGACTAACAGATCAAGTGCAAGTTTCATGATGGTTTGTGATGCTCAAGAGTTTTGTCCTTCAACACTGGTGGGATCTCAGGAACACAAGGATCCATAGCAGATGAACAAGGCATGCAACAACCCAGTCAAATAGATTAAATGTCAAGGTGACGTCAGGTTCATCTCCAAGTCTGGAAACATGGAGGCCGAAGGTACATTACACAGGGAATATTTCACAACCTTTCTAGCTAGCACAAATTCAACATTAAATGAAACATGGGGTATTACTGGCATGTACTCGTCCCTGTAGGGGAAAATACATTTAGCGGTCTAGGTAAGTCTCTCTAGCCACCCCTTAACGTTTTCTATCTAGTTTTTCTCCCCTAAGAGTTTCCTAATTTTTCCTCACCTCACCCTGAAGTCCTCACTTTTCTCCCCACCTAGCATACGCCATGCCCATACTGGAATTCAGAGGGCTCATTTTTCTTGTCCTTCCCCTCCTAGTGATTTGAGACTCCTCCTCGTCTGGTCCTGACTCTTTTCAGTCACCAAGCCCTGTTTTGACTTTGTTTCTCTCAGAGCCTATTTTATTCATTCCTGCAGACTCTAGACTCTCTGGACTCGCCTCTGCACCTTCCCTTACATAGATTTATTATTTCTCCCTTCTCGTGGCTTCTATATTTTCCAAAATCACCCGCTTCCTCCTCTTTCCAATGTCCTACCCTCTTGTTGCAGCTCAATGGCTTCCCTAGAAGTTTAGATGCAGATTGGAGATTTCAAAGCAACCCAACGCCCAAAGTTATGCAGGGTGGTAAAGACATCTTCGTGGATTCTGGACAATTGGATGAGAATTCAATTGAGGAAGAATGCATAGGCTGTTGTAGGATGAGAATTCAACCGGGATCTCTCAGCTCCACCAGGACATTTGAACTTGAAACTTTGTCCCAACACAGGCACATGATAGAGAGACTCCAAGATGAGACATATGCTCAAAGGAGCCAGATTAAGGAACAATGCGACACCATGGAGACAATGCAACAATGTTTGGGCCAACCGGAAGGAGTGCAACATCAAACAAGCAACCCGAAAATTCAACAGGGAGCATCCAAAAATGAAAATTCAGTCTCAGTGAATCAAATTTCCGATCTCAATGAGCCTCATCAAGAAGCAATTCTGGAGAAACAACAGATCAAATTGGAATCAGGTAGTTGAGCCCTTTAAATTTTTTGCTGTCATGTTTTGTTTCTCGTTATTTATAAATGGTATCTTCTATCGATTGTACTCGGTGAAATACAATCACAACAATTTTGTTAGGGAAGGAGGATGCACCATGAAAATTGTTTTTGTTTCAAGTCCTCCAGATGCCATACTCTCTACTTCTCGAAGGCCTGTAATGGCCCCTCTTTTGTAAATCAGTGGATTCATCCACACTTTTAATATATTTTTCTGAGTTTTTGTTAAAAAATAATAATCTACAGAGACTCTATTTTTTTATAACTATAGTTTTGAATCTGATGACTCAATTTTATAATTTCTATAATTTTTTTAAGTTGATCAATCTGAAAAGGTTGCATATTTTAAACATATGTTTTCCCCCACCATGCATCTATCTTAATTTTTACTTAAAAGTAAAATCTAAAAATACCCTTTTGAAGAGAGCAATTTAAGAATTTTGAATATAAATTTTCCATAATTTTCCACTATGTATTTTTTGAGATATGGATTTTTCCTTTCACTGAATCATAATGTCCCCTGAAAATATTATGGAGTGATATTTTTATAAAACTAAATAAAATTATACAAAAACAATGAAAATGAAAAGAAATTATATACAATGAAAGTAGATTCAATTTTAAAAATGTTAGTATCAATTCCGAAATAAAATTATGAGTATTTGCAGGAGTCTGCTACCTCCAAAGTTCAAGTAAGATGGAGAGAATTCACATTTTCCTATAAACAATCTCATTTGCAGGTTTTCGATCGAAATATTTTTTTGGTCGAAATATGTTTACTGCAGGAAAAAATTCATTCAGAAAATCTTGTACATGATTGTCGAGGGCGTCGCTAGATTTGACGTGTGAACTTTCGGCTGAAAAATCCTATCTTTCGGCCGCAAAAAATGCTGCTAGGAATTTTGGAGACCCGATTCTCACAAGAGTTTTACCCATCTTCATGATTTTACCCCATATTTCTCTGCATAGGTGACTAGGATTCACGATGATGACTTTGGCTTTCGGGGGTATGTGGTCATGGTTTATAGTGAGTGAGAAAAGGGCATGGCCCCATCGAGGTTTTGGAGCCATGCATGATTTGAACCTAGCAATGGTAATGTTGTTCTTTAGATCCAAGGTTTACATACTCACAAGGGAGAGTAGCAGCCTATGGCCGGCCTCCAAATGTTGCGGCCATGCTCATGGGGATTTAAAAACATATTTGCTAAATGATCCAAGAAATCGACCATGGACTACCTTTCGAGGTTTAAATTTCACCACTGAGAGGCTTGATCAACGATATTCTCATTTATATATCTATTCAATGAAATTTTAATTTAGTATTTCTTTTGTCTTCTTATGGCCTTCAAAATGATCATTAACCTGCAAACTTAGTGGGGTTTCAGTTGGTTCTAATAGGTTTAATCGTGAATTTTCTCACGTTTTTGAATTGAAGTGACTTGGCTTTCGGGGTTTTTGTGAGAGGCACCAGGTTTGAATTTCGATGGGTGTGAAATGTTCAACCCATGACCGATGATAAGGTGCATGCTTACGTCAACCCATCCTTAGAAAAGTTGTTTTAACTTAATTATATTAGTTATTTTTTAGCCCATCCATTTCAAAAACGATTTATGTTGGTTAACGTTTTATAATTATATTAGCTTAGCTTTGAATATATTATATATAAAAATATATAATGTCTATGTTTTA
>JZKD02S2145907.1:762834-784129 GCA_000966675.3 Picea glauca
TATTACATAAATCATCAATCAATCAATCCTTTGACATCAATCAATCACTTGACATCAATCAATGACATCAATCAATCAAACCATTGGCATCAATGACAACATGATCCAACAGTAGTAAGGCTTTACATATGAAACATAATGACCTTCACTAGTTAAGGACTGTATAGGTTCTCCATTATAGACAGATGTGAGAGGCAGATCCTTTCTGTTGGAATCTAGCAACCCAACAACCACATGTATAAACATCGGTTCTTTAACTGATTGAACTGGAGTAGAAGGAATTTCTTGCCTGATATTAAGTGTATAATTATTTCCCTTAGAGTTGTAGGATGATTTCAGTTTTAGAACAGGGGTTCCAGCTTGTGAATACCATAACAAGAAATTTGAAAAATCCGCATCATTGGCATCATGCATAACGGAAAAGAAATCTTCACAAGTTACTACTTGCCCATCATGTCTTTGAAAATAAGGATCCATGCCCTTACGAAACTCTGATTTCCTTGACAAGGTCTTGTACATCTGAACAACTTCTACACCCTTCTCATACACCGTTATAGTATAGAAATTGTCCATCTTAATTTATGAATGTGGACGCACGGGGTGAGCCATGGGGCCAACGTCCCGAGGAAATTGGTAATTAATAAGCTTCACCACATCTGCAATTCACTTAACAACACGAATTTCCATGTCAGACGAGAATTTCTGATCTTTGAAAACTATAAGTCCTTCCTTTAAACTTAATTGAAACCAATCACGACATGTTACCCTGTTACTAGTCCAGTTGTGGAAATACTCATGACCAATAACACCCAAGATAGCAGCGTAGTCGACATCTTGTTGCAGTTTGTGGAGAGGCCAAAACAAGTATTAAATTAAATATATTAAGGTCATTTTCTTTGATCTCTCTTTCCAATCCGTTTCATAAATCCAATGTCATTATTAAAAACCAGCAGTGTGGCATTAACACCCACATCAGTGACATCCTTAGTCTTATATTAAAACAAATAATTTTTAAATGTAGTCAGTGTCTGAACCACAAAAGTTATTCATGAGTGTTAAATGTAGTTTGTCTGTGAACCACAATTAACAACACTTATTCGTGAGTCTTAATTGCAGTCAAACTATTGATAGGTAGTCTACCTAATTGTCAGAGTTAATGTCATAGGAACCCAGCTAAAACCACGTTGTAGGTGGAATAGCAAGAAGTACGGGCACACTTATGACTCACGCCAATGGATATTGTTAGTTTGAACAATAAGATTGGCACCTCTATGAGAGGATGAAGAAATGCCCATTAAATGCTTCATAAAATCTTCAAATTCAATATGCGTACTCCTTCTTCACATTGGAATGTGGATTACTTAACATGCACGCTAACCCTGCATGACTGTATATATCTTCTGGCAGCGTCTACATGCCTTCCATTAACTTTGATCGATTGGGAAATTGTTATTGCTGCACCTGTTTTTTCTACATAATCAACCCATCGCACCTCTCATAACCGACATGGATCCATGTTATAGATATAATGTCGGTGACATATCTCGTTCTTCGTTAGTTCTTTTTGGTATATTTATTAGCAAGCAAGTAGTGTCGTAGATGGAGCTATAATTGTTGCAGCAAAGGAGTGCAACAATCTATAGCAATAATTTCAGTAATTGAATCATGCAAACAAAACATGGAAAATATATGTTCCATATGCCAAGACTTTAAGTGGTGGAATTATTTTCGTAAGATAATAAGCCACTTACCAACTAATAAATTCCTATGAGGAAATAAGAGCGCAAATACAATAAGAGTTATACAAGAAGAAAGTGGAGAATAATAGGAAATTAATGTATATAATAATAAATGCAATATATAAAATGTTTTAAAAATTTTTGTTAAACAATGAGAGTTATAAAAGAAAAGTGGAGACTAATATAGGTAAAATATATAATAGGAAATTAATGTATATAATAAAAAATGAAAAAAATGAAAAAAAAGAAAAGAGTTTAATGAATGAAAGTATTGTTTTGATTAAAGAAAATAAATAAATAAATATTAGTGAAAATATCAATAATAATAATAATAATAATAATAAAATGGTATTCAACCCAAGTCACTTTAAGAGTGGATTTTATGAGGAATTTTAATGCATTCAAAGCATTGTGAAAGTACATGACATTGTGAGTAAGACAACCTCTAAGTGTAGCATCATGTAACCCTTCAAAGTTAGAGTATGGAATCTAATTCGTAAAGTGTGCAATAGAGAACTCAAAGTGCACATTATAATTAAAGTCCAACTTGATATCTTTTAAGGTTAAGGGTGATCGTATTCAAACAAATATTGTAACCTAGAAAATAATATATTGACGTGGGAAACATTGTGTGATGTATAATTTAGGGGTCTTTCCCCACTTTGTAAGTAAGTGGAAGGCCTTAAGAATGGTGTGTATTGATCATAAGGGAGAATCTAACCTTATTAATGATAAGAGTGAAGGACATATCATTGTTACGAGAAAGACATTCATGGTTTCATGAGGAAATCAATGAACTTTTAAGTCACCATAATATTTAAGATTATGAGAAACAACTAATGATGTGATATGATCTTAATTATTGTGTCTTATATGATGTGTTTATGACAAGATCTATGGATTTTCCGGAGATACTTATTCTCCATAGAGAGAAGGTCATGTAGAAATTTATCATTGGCTAGTAAAATGTTACTTAGTTAATGGAGAATTTCGTATGGTGTGCCATTAAAAGTTTTTCTATCTTAGGGGCATAGCTTATAAACTTGTTCTACTTCTATACTAAGTGTGAGTGGGAAATTCTTGACCCTAGAGAGAGTGTAGTGCCAAGTCTACCATAATAGTAGTTATGGATTGTCTTTAATCAATTATCTAGGTTAGTGTGGTGATATGGCATACTGTAAGTGGGCCTATTTCGTGAACCTAGAACTTGCATTTTGAATGATAAATGAAATATGGTGACAATACGTTTATTTATATCATAATGTGTGATGGGCATATTGACAAGTTTCTACTGCCCAATGTGACGTTATGTCAAGTCATGTTTAATTGTTGAATTTACTTTATCATACCAGAGTATTTGAGTTCATGTATATCTTTTAAAGTGTTTCTAACATTAGTAAGATGAGTGATGAATACCTTAGGTAATGTTGATTGAATAAAAAACAAAAGAATGAAAGAATGCTTTGAGAAATGGGGGTATCCCTTGGGATTAGGGCAACACTTTCGCCCATAAATTTATTTTATAGTTGAAATTTCAATGGAGTGTTATGGATTATTTTGCAAAAATACCTTGTAAGAGGGGTGGGTTGTATAAATGGGAGCACAATCCTTCAAATGCGTAATTCGGTCTAGCAATTAGTTTTTTTCCTACGAAGAAATTATGTTGAAAATAAATAAATAAATAATTCTATAGGAGGAATGAGGAACATGTTCTTCCCATTGTTAAACTTCTTCATAGTAAGGGGAGAATTTGAAAGTTATAGGGATGGATAAGAAAAGAGCTAGAGCTGAGTGTTGGTAAGTATTTTGTAGGTATAGAGGATATAATTTTGTGACATGCGAAATACAATGGTGAGAAGAGAAGACTTTAAGGATAAGTGACTAAATATTTTGGAATGACCCCATAGTATATTTATTCTTGATATCAAATGTTCACTAACTCAAGTGTCAACATGGTTCCCTTTATTTATAAGTACATTTGTAATAGTGAACTTTGGATAGAAAGAATGGTTTGCCTTTACTATGATGAAGACAATCCTATACTCAACATTTAACTTGGATGAGATCTATTTTCTTTTATGACTTAAGAGGAAGGTGAGGTTGAGTAAAATGACCAAACAAACCATGAAGTGACATGACATAACATAGTTAATTAGCAATGTCTTATTCAATGTTCCAAAAAAAAAAAAAATGTGCCAATCTCATTAGTGATGGCATATGTATTGTCAAGTTAGAATGATAATCAAAGTCAATATATATATATATAATAGGTGGGATGGTATGTATGTCTTGATGGAATTTATATCGAACTTAATATAAGATTCACTTAACCAAATAATCGATGATGAGATAAGGTTCTATCTAGTAGTCAACTAGAAGACTGCACTTTAACTATGGGGGGGTCCTATATGGAACATCTGGAGAATAAATATAGAAGATAAGTGTGTCTTTGTGTTAATTAAGTTATAAGTGGAAAAAGCATACAATCGAGACATAGTGAGGTGTCTACTAAATAGGGATAGTCTCAATCAATATATTAAAAGACTCAACATGTTTTAATTAAGTGAAGGTCGAATGAGACTAGTATAACACAAGATCAGGACTATTATGACACAAGATTCTCTATCACAGAAGACACTTAGTAGTTGTACCATGATTTTTATTTTTTATTTTTTTCTTATTTGGGAATGATCATAACCCTAAACATGGTATATAAATAATAACAACCTATTATATTATAATTTGGTTGAACATTGATAACATTTTAGATAAACTAAATAATTATTGAGATGTTTAACTTAATCCTTTAATATAAAGAAAGGAACATAAAACTCTTAAGTTTATAATTCTATATAAAATTTGGCTTTTATAGTATATGATAGTTAATGGAAATTGTATCATTAAGTTAGAACTATACTGAATATCATACAAGACTTGGTTAGTAAGATCATGAATCTTACCAAGAATAAGATAGGTCTTTCCCTTATTGCTAACATAGTAGTAGCATAGTGACGACTTTATGATATTCCAATCAAAGTAATAACCAAGTAAAAATTCTTCAAGAGTTAACCCTAGGGATATGTAAACACCATGCATTATGATTACCTGTCATTTCGACCATAACTTCGCGATAAAGTTTCTTGAAGGGTGGGTGTATGTAACGCCCCATATCTTGGTCTTTAGGGAGTTAGAACATTGATTGTTTACTCATCTTAGTAATTCAATCCTTAACATTTGTTTGGGCTCAGTTAGATTGGGATAGATATTTGAGATATGTACATCTTGACCTAATTATGGGTTGCATGATATTATTTTCATTGTTGTATATTCATGATGATGATAGCTCTTTGGTTTGTTTAAACATGCAAGCTAAAATGTGGAATTTAGGTACGTGGATACTAGCTCAAGTTATGATGTGAATGCATAACATATGTCAGGCATGATAAAAATGAACATGCATTTCTTAAATTGAATTTCAATACAGATATGGATCCTTATATGAAATTATTATGTATATGCATAGATATGAGTTATTGGTGAATTAACTTGCAGGTTAATGAGCTATGCGATAGCCAAATGACTGTAGTATTGAGGTGACTTGGATATCATAGATATCAAGAAGATAGTATATGCCATATGTTGTACTTATTATTTAATTTATGATTCAAAATATTGTTGTGATTTGTGGTGAGTGTGGTTTTGACATGACACACAACTTGCCCATAGTGGTTCTTTGATGACGTGACTCTAAGAACAGTAGTTTCATAATAGGGGTTGATGTAGGGTGTTGACCCTAGTTCTATAAGGAGGGGTGGAGGTATTTCCCATTGTTTATCCTCTGAAACCTAGAGTCGTGGGAGGGTTGTGTGAAGTCACACTCCCCTAGACGTGTGCTGACGACTGCTAGTTATATTGACCTTAGTTATATAAGGAGGGGTGGAGGTATTTCCCACCATTTATCCTCCGAAACCTAGAGTCGTGGGAGGGCTGTGTGAAGTCATGCTCCCCTAGACGTGTGATGGTGACTGCTAGTTGCCTGTAGGAGAAGCTTGGTCAAGATGTATGACACTTCCTCTTACGGGTTCTATCTAGAGTTAGGTCAATATAGTTGACGCTCGAGCTTAGTCCAACAGAGGAAAGGATAGGATGGAAGATGGAAGTAGGTTAGGAAGGAAGGATGCTTCGATGTTAGTTGATAATACTAATTGGGGATTATAGATGCCACTATTGTTTACTCACTTGGTTCTCACCATGTTTAAGACCCTCTTTGATTTCCTATTGACATTTTAAGTGTGATAATGAGTTATTGATGAATTGGTGTAATTTTGATCGTTAAGATTATTAAATGATGCATTACTTGATCTGTTGGCCTACATGTCTTGGTGATCATATAAAAACTATGCTCTAGAGGCAATGGTTGTTTATCGTTAGTACATACATGAGATATGTGTCTGCTAGCTATGCACACATGCCCTACCTATGTACACTAGTACAATTAATTAATGTCTTAATTATTAAAATAAATTATTAACTATTTAATTGAATGTTTATTGAATATGTAAATTATATTGCATGCAAAATATCTAGAAGCATTAAATGCCTTCTTGACTTTGATAGATGGTGGGTATGATAAATTAAATGAGCATGGTGGGG
The DNA here is from genome assembly GCA_000966675.3 of Picea glauca. NCBI lineage: Eukaryota > Viridiplantae > Streptophyta > Pinopsida > Pinales > Pinaceae > Picea > Picea glauca. The sequence continues at coordinate 769,227 of JZKD02S2145907.1, forward strand.
TGTTATGTACATTTTGGGGAAAATTGTCAGATTACATTTATTAGCTATAAAGACTTTTCATTTTATTTATTGTTGTTTAATGCAAGTCATTTATATTTTAGTTTTATTTTAATCTTTTCCCAAAAATCTAGATAAGGGAGGTTGATGGATAATAATGAGGGTGGTTGAGGAGACTTTGGGAAGGGTGTATGGAAACTTGATAAATAGGGAGGAGAAGTGATGAGAAAGGGGGGATTGGGAGGTTTGAGAATGATGAGAGGTTGTGAAATCTTTGGAAGATATATTTCTTATGATGGTTTTGTTTGAGCATTTGTGATTTGTTGTTCTCGAAGGTTTCTTGGCTAGCTAGGAAGTCGACTAGGCTCCTAGTTGGTTGGGAGGATTATGTTGTTTCACTCTGGGAAAGCGAGAAAATGATGCTTGGAAGATTTCAGGACTACATTACAACCAATGAGATTCAACAAGCTAAGGAGGAGGTATTTTTCGGTGGTATTTGGTTATTGATATTTTGTATATACTTTTGTTTTAAGTTCTAAATCATAGAGTTAACATATTACTTATTTCATCATGTTATCTAGATTTATCATTGAGCAAATGTAGAAGAAGTGTGTAAATGAAAATCAATGAAATTGTGCTAAAACAAAGTTGTTATTGTATATGTATTTAATGAAAAGTTAATTGTTTAACATCCTGCATCGTGCATGGGTGTTACAAAGATGTTTCCAAACATTCTTTTCCCAATTCCTTTCCCCACTTTCAGAAAGGGAAACAACAAAATTATACTCCTAGCCAACTTGGATTCTAGATGGCTTCCTAACTCCAATAAACCTTTCATATCCTTGTCCCTATGTTCTCGTGACTCCAAGAACAACAATGTATATATTCTCTAAGAATATTGTGAGAAGAAAATATTCTTTCATGAATTATTCAATCTCTCCAGAACCTCCCCCTCTCAACCTCCATTCATCTTCATATTTATCAATTTTCTAACCTGTCATAAAGATGTTCATCAATTTTCTAACCTATCATATTTACAAGGAATTAAAAAAACTCAAATTTCATGAAATATGATGTATTTAGGATAAAGAAAATAATATATTTATATGAGTAAATTGCATAACACACTTCCCATGAAGGTGAACTTGGAAAAAGGTACTATAAGACTTCACATGAATGTGAACTTGGGGAGAGGTACTATAAGGGACTGACATTCTGTTACTGTTATTTTTTTTTATGATGTCATTGCACAATATTATTTTTATTTTTATAAAATAAATTTCTTCTTTATTTAAAGAATGAAAAATATAACATAAATAATTTTGTATTTGTAATGTGTAGTATGTAAATACAAAAATTTATCTGAAAACAAATTTAGGGTGTATGAACATCAAATCCCCAATAATTAAACACAAACTATATACCATTTGAACACAAACTATATACCATTTATTGCATCGAAATTGATTTCTTACAATGCTAGATTGAAAAAATGGTTCTTTATTGCATACTAATATGGAATGTATTAAATGTGAGCATAACAACTTGTAAAGCTGGAAAAATTAATGTGAGCATAACAGCTTGTAAAACTGGAAAAATTAATATTGTAAATATAACAATGATAATATTCTTTAAAAAAGTTGGGTTTTGGGTTTACAATAGATATATTATTAAAAGAAAAGAACCCATAACCTAAAAGACGTTGTTAGAAAAGAACCCATAACCTAAAAGGCGTTGTTTTGTTCATAGTTGAATTAACAATTATGAAATGTCCATTTAAAACGTATTAACTTATGGAAGTCCTAGAAAAGAAATATGAAGTTAGAATATTTAAAAAATATTTTTTTTAAATAAACAAATTATATATATATATATATATATATATATATATAAACATTATATATATAATATATTCAAATTTAAACTAAAAACTAATATAATTATAAAACGTTAATAAACATAAATCGTTTTTGAAATGGGTGGGTTAAAAATTAAACTAATATAATAGTTAAGTTAAAACAATTTTTCTATGGATGGGTCGACGTAACCATGCACCTTATAAGCGATCATGGGTTGAACCTTTCACAGCCATCGAAATTCAAACCCGGTGCCTCTCACAAACACCCTGAAAGCCAAGCCACTTCAATTAAAAACCTGAGAAAATGCATGACCCAACTAAGTTTGCAGGGTAGTGATAATTTTGAAGGCCATAAGAAGACAAAAGAAATACTAAATTAAAATTTCATGCAATAGATAGATAAATGAGAATATGGAGTACAAAATTCAAAGCTCTTTGCCACAACTAATAGCCCAGCATAATGCATTGCTGCGTCTCTAAGTTAAAAACGAGACATCGACCTACAGTTAATCAATTGTGTCACTTAATTGATTGTCTTTGCATCCATGTCACACGTACATCTCAAATGTCGACTATCCAACAAGATCAGTGTTATAAACACGTTGTTAGTACTCCTACAAAACGAAAACCATGCTTCAAAAATCAAATAAAAATCAGTGACGATTACATAACTCCATACAGAAAAGAGTCCAGGCTGCGCGATTACCTAACTGCATACAGTAAAAGCTCCAGGTTGGACGATTACCTAACTCCCTACAGAAAAGAGTCCAGGCGCCCGATTACCTAACTCCGTACAGAAAAGACTTGGACTTCAAAGCTACGCCTGTTACCTAGTTTTTGGATTTTTTTTAGGGAGTGGGTTAATTGGAGAGTAATCTTTTCTTTCAAGTTATCTTTTTTGCAGGTTTTTTTGGTAATCTGCTTTTAAATTATTGGTCAATCCAACATTCTGATCGATTTTTTGAGCATCTGGGTTGATTTAAAATGAAAAAAAAACCAGGGTAAGGTTATGAAATACATGAACTTTGATCTATGCTAAACTCAGACTACCCCTCAAAATCTGGCAGGATTCAGGCCCGAAATTTGTCAGTGATCTGTTTGCTCAGACTTAACCTACTCCATTTAGAAAATCATGATTCCCTTAAATAAATTTAAACAAATTGTGCCTATGCCAAATCATAAAATTTAAAGTTGTCATTCAATTCTTAGACTTCAACTATTTATAAATTTTTCTCTTTAAACAAATATTTTGAAAATCATGATTCCCTTAAATAAATTTAAACAAGTTAAATTTAAAGTTATACCTCAGAAACACAAAATTTGAACTCTTAAACTCTCCCCATACCAAGAACGTCTTACCAATTATACTATCTCAAAAGATTATATCCACCACCATACTACATAATATTGAATACTATTTGAAAATGAATACATCATCGTGCTTAAAACAATTTAGATAAGCGGATATATAGCCATATTTTATCACATAAATATGATTCAGCTATGCTGTCATTCCTCATCTATGCACCTGTGTTGACTTCCATGTAAGCTGCGTAAAGTACGAATTTTGATATTGGATTTAGGAGTACGAATTTTGATATTGTATTTAGGAGTAGGAAAAAAATTGATTGAAAATGGATATTTTTGAGAAAGATTTAAGTAGCAGATTTGAAAAATGTTTAAATGTTCCACATAGTTTTCAGGAGTTAAAATTTGATGGTAAAACTTTATATATCCAATTTTGTTTTAGAAGTCAAAATTGAAGAGTATACGTTTTACATACTTAACTAAAATTTTAAAAATCTTAAAATAATAAAAAATTACACTACTTTATAAATCTTATGTTTTGTCAAATTAAAAAAATAAATATTTCGATGTACCTTGAAGCTGACTACATAAATTGCGACTGATTGAAAGGACACATATCGACTTGTGTAGAAGATAACTTCTTGAAACCATTGTAAATAAACCATACACGATGCCCTATAATTGTAACAGAAAACATGTACTTGGAAGACGACGACAAACAATGTGACTGAGTGATTGGAGACCTCGAGTTTGTGTATAACAGTGTAATCAAAACTTCATGATTCAAAAGATAAACCATCCACGATGCCCTATAATTGTAAGAGAAAACATGTACTTGGAAGACGACGACAAAAAATGTGACGAGTGATTGGAAACCTCTAGTTTGTGTATAACAGTGTAATCAAAACTTCATGATTCATAAGATGTAGAGTCAAAACAATGAGTGTGAAATGCATATTAGTAGAATTGATGATGTATTATGAAAATTTTAGAGGGAAACGGATATTAATATCTGAATTTATAATCTTTTAATTGTGTTTTAAATGATGATTAATTTTCACTGATATTGAATTGGTTTATGAGATTTTAAGAAGGGAAGGGATTATTTGCAATTTTTTAGAATTTTGTTTATATGCTTGAAAAGCATGAAGATAATTTTTCCAAGAACATCATAGTTTTGTTGAGATAAAAGTTAGGAGGTTTAGTAGTGTGGCAAATATTTTGAAATTGAAACTTAATTTGGGTATAGGGTGAACAATCTAAGAGAAGGTGTTTTTAGATCCTGATAATTTTTACTTTAGCAATGTTTATTTTTTTCTTTACACTTGTTAAAAAAAAAAAAAAAAATTATCTTCTAGATTAGATTAGGGTTCATTGTCTCCTTATAATACCTTAAATTTCTTTCATTTTTCCTCTAAATCTTTATTACGCCACATTTTCTCTTTAAATTTTGATTTAATAATAATTTTAATAGTATCCTTATTATTCCAAATGGTCTCTTCCATGATTCCCCAATGGCTTAGCCAAGACTCGCATATTTATGCCATCCCATCTTGAGTAGAATGTGGTTATGGCTAGAGTTTGAAGCAATTTTAGGAAGCCTCTAGTCTTCCATGTTGTTTAAGTTCTTATACATTAGGTATCTAGTCATAGCGGTGTTCTCAATGGGGAAAGGCTTGCCACTAAGATAGGATAGAGCCTATTTTCTTTAATTTTGAGATTATGGGTTATAAAATTATTTTTGATTTGCTCTATATTTCTCCATGATTGTGGAGAGATACTACATCCCCAAATTTCGCATCCATATAGAGATAATTTATCCCCAAAATTGACATCCATTTACAATAACACGAGTACTAAGAGTATCAAAGAGGAGTTTTTTTCTTATCCCATGTCCAAAGATGGGCTGATTTACAATTGTTTTCAAGCCCATCATAAGCTTTGAAACCTCCATTTATCCCTTTCTCAATGCTATAATTCCAATTGAGACGGTGTTGAATATTGATTCCAAGATATTTGTATGAAGTCACTTCCTCCAAGTTGTTGTTGTCATATATGAAAGTATCATATGTGTTCTTATTAGATTTAATGATCATGGCTTTTGCTTTGTCAAAGTCATACCCATATTGGAAAAAAAAATACTTCGGGAGTCTTAGTTTCTCTCCAAGATCGCGGTGGCTCCTTACCGTAAGAATGATATCATGAGCCTAAAGAGGAAGATTGATGACTATACAAGTGAGAGTTGTACCTACACTACCGTCTTCTTCCAAATGCTCTTTTAACTTGTCAATGTACATGCCAAGAAGAATAGGGGACAAGGGACATTGACTCCAATATTGCAGTTAATTTCTTTCGACCAACCCTCAATGTTCTTAACATTCTCATTCAACCTTATACCAGCATCCCTCAACTCAAAAGACACTTTATCTCTTCGAACCTATTTCAAAGGTTTTTCATGGGAAATATGTCAAAATATTTTCTAAAGTCAATAAGAAAAACACAAAAGATTGGTTTTAGTATTACAGAACTCATCTACAATGATCTTAAGGGTAACAATATGGTCGATAGTTGAATGATATCTCCTAAATCCAACCTAGCCTTTAACTCTTTTACAGTGAATTTTTAGCTGAAGGATAATCCTTTTTTCCAAAATAATTCCATATAGCTTGGCTAAAATTGGGCTAGTCATAATGCTCCTATAATTATAGGAAATGTTTTTATCCACATTTAAAAAATACCTACAATGAGGCTTTTTGTCGATGGTATAGGAAGCCCTGCTTGACTGCTAAATTGAAGAGTTTGTGTATGGGAGGGATGTGGATAGGCCCTTAGATTTTAAAAATTTAAGCTTGGTAGCCTTCAATGTCCTTAGTTTTCCCATTTAAAAGTCGCTTAGCCCCAAACTCTATGTCATCCAAAGAAAAAATTTCATCCTCTATAGCAACAATAGGAATGAAGTCCATGACATTACAAAACTCATAAAGACGTTTAAGGTAGCATATTATCTTCTTTAATATTGTGAATTAGAATTTTCCTACATAACTTCTTAGGATCAAGCTTAGATATGTGTAAAAACCACTCTTGAGTTTTATTTATATGGTATCTTCTTTTACTATTAATTAGGGATTTGTAAGTATTGATCTTATCAAGTTTCAAGTACTCATTAGAAGCATCCCTAATGGCTTTTCTAGCAATTTGACATTCTTTATCATACTAAGGGTTGGTTGTTCTATTCTTCTCTTAACATGATACCTAGAAAGATAACTTGTTCATAGAAGTGGAAAAGGTAATTGTAAAATTATGATAGAGTTATTCAAGATTGTTCTTATTAACCATTTATTTGGTTAGTTTAATGCATGCTATTAATCATTTTTTGGGCTAGGTTGATGCACACTATTAATCATTAGTTTGTAATGTACTTTGAAGTTGATACTATATTCTTTATTTATATAGAATGAAAAGAACACACTACCAATAATTAGTATTGTATTTTGTAAAGGCTTACCTTTTACCTTTTGGGTTTTTTTGCTTAAGAATTGGTCAGAATCCGGAGATGTAAATTTGGACAAAATCTCTATTTTCTGCTGTTTAAATTGTCTTTCTGAATGCATAAATGGATTCAGTGTGCTGGGAAACCATTGGGCATTGGATTATACAAACTTAGTCACTCAAATCTGCAAATCCAGTCATTCATCATAGCCACTCAAATCTTCAAATCCAACCATTCATCATAGCCACTTAAATCTTCAAATCCAACCATTCATCAGCAAATTTCAAGCAAAATCAAACCAAAAAATTGCTGAAAAACAACCAAAAAATAGAATGTTAAAAATACTGCTGGGTAAATATCAATAGCAATAGCAATCCCAAATTTGAATGAAATGGAGATTAAGAAATTGAAACCTGTCGTAATGTGAAATTAGGAGAAGGTTTATAATCAACTTGACAAGGGAAACATTTTAAAAAGGAATCGACAAGCCGCAGGCTAGACGTGCTCCACGTATACACATAGACAGCACGGCATTATCAGCTCGACACCCCGAAAAGGCCGAAGATCGGCAGTGTTAACGACTTTCAAATGTTTATTTTGAATTTACCTAGAATTAATGAGTGGACTAGAGGATTAGGAATTATACGGTGAATTCGTATAATACCAGCAGATTTGTTGAAACTGTTGGTAGTCGGTGAGTAACACTGTTTGTTTTTTCTAGGTGGATGCAAGGTATAAACTGGCAGGGTGACAACCAAAAACCAATCTATTTATAAAGTGCAACGTCTGAAAAATAACTAAGTGCATGAAAAATAACTAGCATAGTTTTAAACTCGTGGTTGGTAAATGAAACGGGGTCATAAAATGAAACATAACTTGGTAATAAAACTTAAATTTTTGTTATTCACTTACAGAGGTAATCAGTTAAACAGCATAATAAATTTTAAATATGATATGTAAATTAATGCTTTTATAATAATGAAAAAGTTAGTAGTTGAAATCACAATCATTAATTTATTGGAAAGACAAAAAATATTCCATCAAAATTTAATATTATTTATACAATACAAAACCAAAACTAATTAAACATTAAAAACTTATTAAATATACTCATTATCAAATAGATGTACACTTTTACATTTAAAAATATGCCATATCTGTTAATTCACATTCCTATGGGTACTCATTTCCTCCTGCAGTTTTTGTTTTAAAAAAACAAAAACTATCGGGATCCCATTCAAATTATCGGGACAGTAATGAAATTGACATCAAATCTGTAATTAAATTGCAATATATCCTTACAATATCTTAGGTACGATACGTGGTGTCAATAAGATGTATGCTTTTCAATCAATAGTCTCTCATTTGACTGTACAACAATTGATAATGATCTTATATCCTATCCATTCCATGGAAAATGTACCTTCTTACCAAACTCGTGTATTTGTTGAAAAACATACATTATCGACGATGACCGTGCGACGAGTTGAATTGCACATCAGTACAATCGATTTGTAAAAATATCCTGATCTATAAAAATGACTAGTACATGGTATGTGCCTTCGAAGGTGGAATTTCCATCTAACACATGATAAGTTAGTAGACTCTGTGATGCTATTACATAACTGCTCTATTGACACATAATCTCGAATGCATCCGTCATGGTGGCATATATGGAATCTGAAAAATCCTGAAAGTCACCATCTCTAACTGTTGGGTTCTCATTCTCGAAGCTCTCTGCAACAACTACTTCCTATCTACTACTCTGAAAATGATCGCCCAGCAAAACGCATTACCGAGGTATGGAAGCTAAAAACAGCCACCGATGTCACGGTTATGTAATTGTTTCGGTCAGATGCGCTATTCCCGAAAATCGATCTWGRYTCCCTCTTTAATATTTTAKGTCTTTGCCACTATTATTTTCAGTGAAGGCTAGATTCAATGATTTTTAAAACTTATCAATAACASTTCGATATCCCACATGTCGACCATTCATCCATYCAGATAATGGTTGCGTCTTGTSATTACAATTACCTAATCCGTACTGGAAAATAAACACCTAACCCCMTGCAGAGAATACTGTACGGTCTGCAGTGCAATATTTCGATATCTCGTTACCAACCCMTGACGTACTTACCCTGCCACTCATTGTATTGTCGTGATGCGTCCACATAAATCTAAGCAAATTCTGCCAACAACCGAATCATAAAATTTAAAGCYGAGACGCAATGTCTTCAGCGGATTAGRAATYTTTCTCTGGAGATCTCGGCAGCAAAGTCACATGATCATTCCGTTATCCATTTTGCAATATAAAATATTGTCGATTTCAAAAGTCACATATTTGATACCATGCTGTTTTTCTAAGGAATTAGCTGGCCAGGCACGAGAGGATGAGTTAACCGTGTACTTGACTACAAAATTGTGTCCTGTATATGATTTTAGTTCGATGGTGACTAATATGTATCAACATTGTCACGGCAGTGAACTACATTGTCAGGGTGTTGGGTATGTTTTGAATTGTTGAAATCCAAATCTAACAGTACACACCTATCTTCAGGCAGCATTCAATGTTACTTAAAAAGATAGACAATACAGGGCCAACAATATTTAGCCAGTCTGCTAAGCAATATTGAATACATTATACTGTGATATGTGGATTATAAGTCATAGAATCTAAATTACTTTCGGATCCTATTGCTTTCAAATTCTACAATGTATAATTCAATAAGGTGTTGGTTAAACATTCTATTTTTTGGGTTTTTTTTTTACAGGAATCAGGTGATGTAAATCTGGACAAAATAGGGTACAGATCTAACCATTTCTCACCTGATTTTGGGCAATATCAAACTGAAAAGTCTCAGGAAAACTCCCAAAAGGTAGATCGAAGTTTAGACTACTCTATTCAATAAGAAGTTGGTTCTACCTTTTGGGTTTTTTTACCCGAATCCAACCATGTAAATCTGAGCAAAATAACTATTTTTTGTTGTTTAAATTGCATTTTTTAATGCACAAATGAATTCAACCTGCTAAAAAACACTAAAATACTTAGATTATACTAACTTACCCACTCAAACCTGACAAACAATTGCTTTCAAATCCTATAACCTATAATTCATTCAATAATAATAAAAAAATACATTACATACCCACTCACTCTTACACAGCATTTACCCATTGTCTCTCCCCTTCAAATCCGCAGACATGACATGTACATACCTGTATATCAGCTGCGTAAAGTCGCTTTCATGTGTATCGATCGGGGTGAACTTTGTTAATGAGGATTTCTACAAAGATAGGTTAATGGAATCAAAATTCGCTATTCCAGCGTAGAGTACCAGATTAGGGCGCAGTATCGGTTGCTATGTCTCGCCAGTAGTAAAGTTCCGGTATACCTATCTTCTTTCGGTGCATATTTCATATCTTACATATCCTTTTAACAAGTTGGTGGAGCATCTTCCAATTAATTTTTTTGAGCTTACTTTAAATGTTCTATTTTTTTGGTTTTTTTGATTGTTATATTTTTGGAACAATTTTATTTAAAATTGGATAAAAAATTGTTGAAACTCTAGATTTGAGTGATTGAGTCTTATAATTCTAGTATATCTAGAGTTTCCAGGGTTTTGAATCCATGTATACATTAAAAAATGTCAAACTAACTCATACTGAGAACGTGTGCCCCCAATATAAAACTTTTGTGGTAATTTGTTTGTGGTAATATGAAACGTTTGGCTATATTAGGTTGATAAATGAAAAGTGGCAATTACATATCCTTACAGTAAATTTTTAATGTGATTAGGTAAATGTTAAAAAGTAAACATGTTAACAGATGCATTGATAAATGCAAGAAAGTTATGAACAATAAATCTGATCCATTGATTTTGGAGGACGATTAAGAATATGCCAGCATCTTCAATGCATAGCCATCACATTAGGGTTTAAGGTTAAATAAGGTTAAAAAATCCACCTTGTTGAAAAACTCTTGAAATTAATTTCTCAAATCTGCAGATCCAACAATTTCTTGTTAGATTTATACAAAAATTAAATAAAAAATATCCCAGAAACAAAATCAAAACTTAAAATATTTAGACAATACCTAATTTTTTATATAATATTTTTATAAAATATATGCTTATTTTATGTGTAAACACATGGAAAAAAAAAAGCTTTAAGGAGAAAAAGGGAGATAAAGATATATTATTTATTTTATTATTATATTTTAAATTATTATTCTGTTTTTTTTAATTAATTTTTTATTTATTTACTTTTTAACTTAAAGAGTTCATCGAGTTAAAAAAGTCCACAAAACTCAGTGTTTAGGTTCGATAGTCTTTTCAATGTCTTATACTTACAATATTTATTGCCATATTACTGTTTTGTATATTGGTTACTTACAGTAACAAATAACTAAAAACAATATTTATATTTCAAATTTGCATTAATCTTTCTATGGAGTACGTGCTAGAGGTCGAAGAACTAGGGGAGGCGGTGTGGCCAAGATTTCTCTTGGGAAATTGACAAATCCCAACAAGCACACCACGAGCTCTTCGAGAGATTTCATTCGTGTTTCTATCTATACATATTTTTCTTTCATTGACCTCCCATTCATTCAAGTGTGTCGTATATGGTCTTGTGTCACCTTGGAGTTGAACCAACGTCCAATGGAAAATGGTTGCTTGGAATTAAATCAAGGGAATGGATTGGATTAGCATTACATGTTCCACACTATTTTTCAACTCTCACTAAAATATTCGGGCAACTAAGAAGAAGGTTCCTTTAGCCCTCTTTTCACTATTGTGCGTGACACGACAAAGGTTCTTGAGCTCCTCTTTCACATAACACTAGAAACATTTTGGATTCATGTTACGCATGGCAAAGGTTCTTGAACTCCTCTTCCACATAACACTAGAAACATTTTGGATTCATGTTAGACCAGGGGAAGATGAGACACAACCTTGTAACAAAGCTATGTTGAGTGTAAAGCTATGTTGAGTGTAGAGACACCCATTAAGATTTGAGAAGACACTATAGAGAAGGTGATGCAAAGGCAGTTCATTAGTAGCATCTTGGGCGAAGGATGTTGGAAACATGTTAATGAATTTCTTCACGTGGTCACATACACATGCATGAAGCTATGTTAATACTCATGCATGCAATATATTTATGAATTGCTCGTGTAACTATGTGATCTATTCATGATCAGTTTGTGTAACTGAATGATAGATGTTATATATGCGAGCATACCCATAGAGGTGTGAGTGCAATGTGTAGTGACTGTGTGAGAGAAAGATGCAATACAGAGGTGGTGTGTGTATGAGAGGAGAGGATGGTTGTATGTATGGGTTGGCTATTGTAATTCTCCTTTGAATAAAAGAATATCGATTATCATTGCCCGTGGGTTTTTTCCTCATTGGGTTTCAACATAAATCACCATGTCAATTGATGAGTTTGTTGTTCTTGGTTAAATGCGTGTTTGATGTAGCTCGTTTATGTTTTGCTTGTTGATACTCTATTTTTCTTCTTCTTCCCAACTAGTGGTATCAGAGTTTAGAGTTAAAGCAGCAGAGAGCGAAGGAGAAGATAATTTGGTCATTGGATAGAAGAGGTTGGTTTATTAGAAGCTGCAATTTTCTTTTGGACGGTTGTTTCTGCTAGTGGTGAAAGTGTAGAGTTTCAAGTTTGAGGTGGAAAAGTTCAGTGGTAAGAATAGTTTTGCACTATGGAAGCTCAAGATTCGAGATCTGCTTGTTCAACAAGGATTGCAAAAGGCCTTGGCTGGAAAGTCAAAGAAACTGACAAGCATGACAAACAAGGACTGGGAGGATCTGGATGCAAGAGCCCTCAATACTATTTGTTTGTGTCTGGAAGATGAAGTGTTGTTTAACACCGCTAAAAAGAAGACAATAACAGGTTTTTGGATCAAACTGGAGAGTCTGTATATGATAAAGAACTTGTCAAACATAATCTTCTTGAAGTGGCACTTGTACAACTTGCAAATGAAAGAAGGTACAAAAGTTGTTGAGCACTTGAATGTTTTCAATACTCTGATTTGTCAATTAACTAGTATGGAAGTAAAGTTCAAAGATGAGGACAAGGTGGTTATGCTACTGTGTTCATTTCCTAAGTCTTGGGATCATCTCATCACAACTGTGTGGTTTAACACAACATATGCCATTGATTATGACATTGTTATGGGAGCTCTTTTGTCCGAGGAAATGAGGAGAAGATCCAGTAAGGAAACCTCAACAACAAAAGAAATGGTGGTCAGAGGTCGATCTACAGAAAGAGGAAAAGATCAGAAAGGTATAGTGAGGTCTAAGTCAAAAGAAAACAAGGGTAAGGAAAAATGTTGGTTTTGTGGAAAATCTGGGCATCTCAAGAAGGATTGTTGAAAAAGACAACAAACATCCAAAGAGGACTCCACAAAAGAAGAAAATTCAACTATAGGTATGGTTGATGAAGTTTTTTCTGTCTGTCGTGTCTCTCCACATGTGTTCACATAGAAGGTGAAGGGTGGTGATTGTTGAGTCACCGTGAAATAAAAAAAAAATGTATTTACTTTGGAGTTGTATAAATTATTGATTGCATGTAAATGGCCATATTTTTGTAAGACCTGGATAGGCATGTGTACCCTTGGTTTATCAGATCACCGATGAAAAGTCTAGACATAGCTTTAGGTAGATTGAATATGTGGGGGGCATGTATGTTGGGTTAGCCTTAACTTCGTGAAAGAGTTAATGAGTTAAATATGTTTTTAGGTCAAAGCGAGTGGTTTTTTGGGTCCATGTGTTTTGGGTATCTCATGGTATTTTGTCCATGCATTGCATGTAATGAAGCCTATAAAAGGCTTGGTGAACTCCATTGTAAATGGGCCTCGAGGTAAGTGGTGAAGGCTTACTTGGCTGGCTTGGTCGGATTTGGTCAAGGTTGTTTGAATGCAAAGTTCGAGGTGGAGTAGTGTGTCTAGTTTAGAAAGGTGGGTCTGTAGAAAGGCTTATGTGTTGGTTGGTCAATCAAGTGTTTAAGAATATATGATGAAGGTAAGTTCATATCCATGGAACTTGGAAAGTATTGCAAGGAAGTTGGGATCAAATAGGCATGTTGAGTAATGTCAATTTGCAACAATAGTTGTGGACAAAAGCGCTTATGTTATCTCGTAACTCGGTCACCATCAATTGCAAAAAATAAGAAGATTCGGGAAGAGGTATGAACAAGTCATTAGGTTATCTGGTAATTACTCAAATGTGAAATTATTCGGTTGTGATGCTTATGTTTTTTATCAATAGTCTAAACGGGACTCCGATCAAATAGGTAGATCTTTGATATGGTGATGATGTTAAGGAGTGTAGACTGTGGGATCCTACTACCCACAAAATCATCATGGAAAAAGATGCAAATCTCCTTTTATAAAATCAAACATAGTAAAATATGAAAGGTTCGAAGCATGGATGGTAGCAAAAAGATATTTGGTAGGTATTGATTTCAATGAAAGTTTCTCACCAGTTGTTAAAAGCTTGTTTTTATTCATGTTGTGTTAGCACTAGTTTTGATAGTACAACTAGATGTTAAAATTGTTTTACGTGGAGTTTTTTGGATAAGAGGATGTATATGGAACAACCAGAACGATTAGTTCAGAATCGCAACAAAATATTTGTTTCCAAACTCAAAAATCATTCTATGGCCTCAAGCATGCTAGGAAAATGGTACAAGATGTTTGATTCCTTCATGGTGAGCCAAATTTTACGAGTAGTGTTTTTAACCATTGTGTTTATGGTATATTCATTATCTTGGTGTTATATTTTATGCTTGTTAGAAGAACAAGCATGGTTGAGGTCAACATGTTGTCTTAGTTGGTTAGGATGTTTGTTATGAAGGATCTGGGAGCAGCAAAATAAATCTTGGGCATGGAAATACACAAAGACAAGAAATATGGTAAGCTTGGTTATCAAAAGATAGGTATGTGGTGAAGATACTCAGGAAATTAAGTATGAATAATCAGAAACTGGTAAAATCCATTTGGCTTTCTATTGTAAGTTGTCTTCAAGTTTATGTCCTAATTGATGAAGAAGAAAATGGTTCTATATCTCGAGTATTATATGCTAGTAGGAAGTTTGATGATTGCGATGAGAAATGGTCATCATTTCACATGAAGTTGGTGTTTTTAGTAGACACATGAAAAAACCAAGTCAGAAGCATGGAAATGGGTGCTTCAAACACAGAAGCACAAGTATCACCTACAATGGTTGCAATGAT
>JZKD02S2145907.1:784139-802316 GCA_000966675.3 Picea glauca
AGAGATATGTTTGTACATATATATATATATTTAAATCTCATATTTACTTTCAAAATTTCCTTTAGCGTTTGCACAGTCTAAAGTTCACTTGCAGAACTGAACATCTAGATGTATATGATTCACATAATTGGTAGGGATCTCTAGAATAGTATTGAAATGATATTTTATTTAACACAGATGCATCTCCTAATATATTTCCAAAATTAAATTCCATTTACAACCAAGATACATAGAAATTTCACTCAACGCCTATAAATTAAATTGTAAGGGTTTATCCTACAATTCATACCATTCCATCAGAATTTAATAAACTAAACAATTCATCCAAATTTAAACAAATGTATTCTATTAGCCAAAAATTCAAATAACATTTGACCAGAGAAAGAGTAGATAGACATATCTTTATAGTTCTTGAACAAAAAATGGAACAACCAAGTTCCTCCCAACCTTAGAACATAACAACCAATCTACTTGTTTCGTTCACCCCCTAGCCTGACCATGAATCCATGAGGGAGAACTCCAGAACTGCTCCTTAGCAATAGTCCTTCAGTTTCAGAAAAAAAACTTCTCCTTGCCTCACACTCAGAAAATAGTGCTCATAATAGCAAGAGATGGTTATTTCTCAAGCATACTAGGCAGCGTCCTCCCTCCTCCCATATGCTATATATGCCAAAAACATTTGTGCCTATGTATTTTCCCCTTTGGTAATTTTCGCAGCTTTCCAAATTCCTGATTTTCAGGGGCTGCCAATGGCCAAATTCTTGATTTTCCACTTGTAACATTCATCCCTTAAGTAGTTCCAACATGGTCCCCACTCATGGAGTCATGGTCAGTTGATTTCAACCTGGTTGTTCCATTTGTCCATCAACAATAAAAAAAAAATATGTGTTTCTTACAAGTGTCATAGTCAAAGAGTTAGTTGGATCAAATCATATATTTTTCTAAGAGTCATAATCATAATTTACAATTAACTAAATGCGGAATTCGGAATTTCCATAAATGGCAATAATTTTCCAATTTTGAATTTACCAAAAACGGAAATAAATTTCTAAGCATTTTGAGACTTAAAGAATAATTTATTTTTGGGGATGTTACAATTACATCCACCCAATTGAAGGGTTCATTGAGCCCCATGACATATGTGTTATATTCTTGTGTAACACATAATTCAAAATGAAAAATTAAACAAACCTCTCATGTAAAAAAAATAAATAAATACAAAGTAATAATTAATTAAGATATGTATAGATACCTAATATAAAAATGAAAAATAAATTTAAAATTATGGATTAGAAACTGTGGGAGCATGGGGGAGGGGAAGGGGTGTATTTTATTTTGGAGCCACAAATAATGAGGTTGTGGTATTTTGCATTGTTTCATAAATAAAAATTCCTTGTAAATTTCACATGCGACACTATTATACTCATTTGATACTTTTCTTTTATCATCATGCATTTGAGACATTGGGGAAAGATGCATCTCCCACTCTAGCCAAAATCATTCTAATAGAAAAATCCCTAGTCAAAAAAATCATGTAGATCCACATTTATCATGTCTTATCAGTGAAAAATTATGTTGCAAATGATAGTGAATAAAAATTCATATCCCTCGATAAAGGTATGTTGAAAAAGTTGCTTAAAGGGGACCTCCATGAACCTAGTTTCCATTCTTTGAATGAACCTAACTACCCCACTTACTCTTTTCTTAATTGAGTTAACATGAAAGAGCTTGCAGGGCCCCTCCATCCTTTCACCACCCTAACATGTGACATCACATGTGACTTATTCAGTGTAGCATTCAATAAATACTCCCTTATTCTCCTCCCTACCATTGAGTGTCCCTCCTCATTCTCTATTTCACGTTTGTAGAGGTCGCACCAAAGAGACATCAGGTGATCGGAGAATTTTTTATTTCTTAGAGTCAATGTTGTTACAAGCAATCAAGGTGGCTTCCTTTGTTAGGAAGTGGAAGCAAAATAGAGCATCAACAAGAAAAACATAAACGACCTAGATCAAACATGCATTAAACCAAGAACAACAAACTGATCAATTGACACATTGATTTATGTGGAAACCCAATGAGAGAAAAACCATGGGAAATGATAATCGATATTCTTTTATTCAAGGGAGAATTACAATATCCAACCCATGCATACAACCATCCTCTCCTCTCATACACACAACACCTTAGTATTGTGTCTTTCTCTCACACACTCACTAAACATTGCACTCACACCTCTATGGGTATACTTCCATATATAACATCTATCACTCAGTTACATGAACTCATCATGAATAGATCACATAGTTACATGAGCATTTCATAAATAGATTGCATGCATGCACATTAACATAGTTGCATGCATGTGCATGTGACCGCATGAGGAAATATGTTGGCATGTTTCCAACAATCTCCACCTTGACAACAATTTACCTGATATATCATTCCCTTAATTAATTCATCCATCACCTTTCAAGCAAGAGAAACCAAACACCATAATAGCTCTGCAACTTCTCTAACAATACCATTATGTGAACATGCCTGCACGATTCACTCCAGTATGGACAATTCTGTCTCTATCAGTAACCTATCGAATAAACCAATGCACTTGTCCAAATCTCATGAATCATAACCAAAGACCAAATCATTGCAACCATTGTAGGTGATACTTGTGCTTCTGTGTTTGAAGCACCCATTTCCATGCTTCTGACTTGGTTTTTTNCTTGTTTTCTTTTGACTTAGACCTCACTATACCTTTCTGATCTTTTCCTCTTTCTGTAGATCGACCTCTGACCACCATTTCTTTTGTTGTTGAGGTTTCCTTACTGGATCTTCTCCTCATTTCCTCGGACAAAAGAGCTCCCATAACAATGTCATAATCAATGGCATATGTTGTGTTAAACCACACAGTTGTGATGAGATGATCCCAAGACTTAGGAAATGAACACAGTAGCATAACCACCTTGTCCTCATCTTTGAACTTTACTTCCATACTAGTTAATTGACAAATCAGAGTATTGAAAACATTCAAGTGCTCAACAACTTTTGTACCTTCTTTCATTTGCAAGTTGTACAAGTGCCACTTCAAGAAGATTATGTTTGACAAGTTCTTTATCATATACAGACTCTCCAGTTTGATCCAAAAACCTGTTATTGTCTTCTTTTTAGCGGTGTTAAACAACACTTCATCTTCCAGACACAAACAAATAGTATTGAGGGCTCTTGCATCCAGATCCTCCCAGTCCTTGTTTGTCATGCTTGTCAGTTTCTTTGACTTTCCAGCCAAGGCCTTTTGCAATCCTTGTTGAACAAGCAGATCTCGAATCTTGAGCTTCCATAGTGCAAAACTATTCTTACCACTGAACTTTTCCACCTCAAACTTGAAACTCTACACTTTCACCACTAGCAGAAACAACCGTCCAAAAGAAAATTGCAGCTTCTAATAAACCAACCTCTTCTATCCAATGACCAAATTATCTTCTCCTTCGCTCTCTGCTGCTTTAACTCTAAACTCTGATACCACTAGTTGGGAAGAAGAAGAAAAATAGAGTATCAACAAGCAAAACATAAACGAGCTACATCAAACACGCATTTAACCAAGAACAACAAACTCATCAATTGACATGGTGATTTATGTTGAAACCCAATGAGGAAAAAACCCACGGGCAATGATAATCGATATTCTTTTATTCAAAGGAGAATTACAATAGCCAACCCATACATACAACCATCCTCTCCTCTCATACACACACCACCTCTGTATTGCATCTTTCTCTCACACAGTCACTACACATTGCACTCACACCTCTATGGGTATGCTCGCATATATAACATCTATCATTCAGTTACACAAACTGATCATGAATAGATCACATAGTTACACGAGCAATTCATAAATATATTGCATGCATGAGTATTAACATAGCTTCATGCATGTGTATGTGACCACGTGAAGAAATTCATTAACATGTTTCCAACATCCTTCGCCCAAGATGCTACTAATGAACTGCCTTTGCATCACCTTCTCTATAGTGTCTTCTCAAATCTTAATGGGTGTCTCTACACTCAACATAGCTTTACACTCAACATAGCTTTGTTACAAGGTTGTGTCTCATCTTCCCCTGGTCTAACATGAATCCAAAATGTTTCTAGTGTTATGTGGAAGAGGAGTTCAAGAACCTTTGCCATGCGTAACATGAATCCAAAATGTTTCTAGTGTTATGTGAAAGAGGAGCTCAAGAACCTTTGTCGTGTCACGCACAATAGTGAAAAGAGGGCTAAAGGAACCTTCTTCTTAGTTGCCCGAATATTTTAGTGAGAGTTGAAAAATAGTGTGGAACATGTAATGCTAATCCAATCCATTCCCTTGATTTAATTCCAAGCAACCATTTTCCATTGGACGTTGGTTCAACTCCAAGGTGACACAAGACCATATACGACACACTTGAATGAATGGGAGGTCAATGAAAGAAAAATATGTATAGATAGAAACACGAATGAAATCTCTCGAAGAGCTCGTGGTGTGCTTGTTGGGATTTGTCAATTTCCCAAGAGAAATCTTGGCCACACCGCCTCCCCTAGTTCTTCGACCTCTAGCACGTACTCCATAGAAAGATTAATGCAAATTTGAAATATAAATATTGTTTTTAGTTATTTGTTACTCTAAGTAACCAATATACAAAACAATAATATAGCAATAAATATTGTAAGTATAAGACATTGAAAAGACTATCAAATCTAAACAATTACTTTTGTTGACTTTTTTAACTCGATGAACTCTTTAAGTTAAAAAAATAAAAAATAAAAAATTAATTAAAAAAAACAGAATAATAATTTAAAATATAATAATAAAATAAATAGTATATGTTTATCTCCCTTTTTCTCCTTAGAGCTTCTTTTTTCCATGTGTTTACTTATAAAATAAACATATTGTTTATAAAAATATTATATAAAAAATTAGGTATGGTCTAAATATTTTAAGTTTTGATTTTTTTTCTGGGATATTTTTTATTTAAGAAATTGTTGGATCTGCAGATTTGAGAAATTAATTTCAAGGGTTTTTCAATAAGGTGGATCTATTTCTGCATTCATAAATGCAATTTAAACAACAAAAAATTGTAATTATATGCAGATTTATGTCATCTGATGTGGCAAAAAAGACCAAAACATATAAGTGTTAGACAATTTTATATTGCCAACTTTTGAATTATATTATATTTACGCGGAAAGGCGTACACCTATTGACAATGGGCACATTTTATATTGAGGGCACACGTTCTAAGTATTTAGCCACTACCTTTCAGCGTCTGTGCTAGTTAAATAAGCACAATTATTATTATAAGAAAAGCTAGATTCCCTATAGATGCATAAACAAAATAAAGAGACTATGTAAACATTGGACCTTTTGGATTAAATAGATGAAATCACCATTTGACATTTTTTTATGTACACATGAATTCAAAACTCTGGAAATCCCTAAATATACTAGAATTATAAGACTCAATCACTCAAATCTGAAGTTTCAATCATTTTTTTTATCCAATTTTAAATAAAATTGATCCAAAAATATACCAATAAAAAAACATTTAAAGTAAGCTCAAAAAAATTAATTGGAAGATGCTCCACCAACTTGTTAAAAGGATATGGAAGATATGAAATATGCACCGAAAGAAGATAGGTATACCGGAACTTTACTACTGGGGAGACATAGCAACCGATACTGCACTGTAATCTGGGACTCTACGCTGGAATAGCGAATTTTGATTCCATTAACCTATCTTTGTAGAAATCCTCATTAACAAAGTTCACCCCGATCGATACACGTGAAAGCGACTTTACGCAGCTGATATACAGGTATACATGTCATGTCTGCGGATTTGAAGGGGAGTGACAATGGGTAAATGCTGTGTAAGAGTGGGTAGGGTATGTACTGTATTTTTTTTTTATTATTGAATGAATTATAGGTTATAGGATTTGAAAGCAATTGTTTGTCAGGTTTGAGTGGGTAAGTTAGTATAATCTATAATTTAAGTGTTTTAGGGTTTTTCAGCAGGTTGAATCCATTTGTGCATTAAAAAATGCAATTTAAACAACAAAAAATTGTTATTTTGCTCAGATTTACATGACTGGATTCGGACAAAAAAACCCAAAAGGTAGAACCAACTTCTGATTGAATAGAGTAGTCTAAACTTAGTTCTGCCTTTTGGGAGTTTTCCCGAGACTTTTCAGTCTGATATTGTCCAAAATCAGGTGAGGAATGGTTAGATCTGTAGGCTATTTTGTCCAGATTTACATCACCTGATTCCTGTCAAAAAAAAAACCCAAAAAATAAAACCTTTAACCAACACCTTATTGAATTATACATTGTAAAATTTGAAAACAATAGGATCAGAAAGTAATTTAGATTCTATGACCTATAATCCGCATATGACAGTATAATGTATTCAATATTGCTTAGCAGACTTGCTAAATATTGTTGGCCCTGTATTGTCTATCTTTTTAAGTAACATTGAATGCTGCCCGAAGATAGGTGTGTACTGTTAGATTTGGATTTCAACAATTCAAAACATACCCAACACCCTGACAATGTAGTTCACTGCCGTGACAATGTTGATACATATTAGTCACCATCCAACTAAAATCATATACAGGACACAATTTTGTAGTCAAGTACACGGTTAACTCATCCTCTCGTGCCTGGCCAGCTAATTCCTTAGAAAAACAGCATGGTATCAAATATGTGACTTTTGAAATCGACAATATTTTATATTGCAAAATGGATAACGGAATGATCATGTGACTTTGCTGCCGAGATCTCCAGAGAAAGATTTCTAATCCGCTGAAGACATTGCGTCTCAGCTTTAAATTTTATGATTCGGTTGTTGGCAGAATTTGCTTAGATTTATGTGGACGCATCACGACAATACAATGAGTGGCAGGGTAAGTACGTCAGGGGTTGGTAACGAGATATCGAAATATTGCACTGCAGACCGTACAGTATTCTCTGCATGGGGTTAGGTGTTTATTTTCCAGTACGGATTAGGTAATTGTAATCACAAGACGCAACCATTATCTGAATGGATGAATGGTCGACATGTGGGATATCGAAGTGTTATTGATAAGTTTTAAAAATCATTGAATCTAGCCTTCACTGAAAATAATAGTGGCAAAGACCTAAAATATTAAAGAGGGAACCTAGATCGATTTTCGGGAATAGCGCATCTGACCGAAACAATTACATAACCGTGACATCGGTGGCTGTTTTTAGCTTCCATACCTCGGTAATGCGTTTTGCTGGGCGATCATTTTCAGAGTAGTAGATAGGAAGTAGTTGTTGCAGAGAGCTTCGAGAATGAGAACCCAACAGTTAGAGATGGTGACTTTCAGGATTTTTCAGATTCCATATATGCCACCATGACGGATGCATTCGAGATTATGTGTCAATAGAGCAGTTATGTAATAGCATCACAGAGTCTACTAACTTATCATGTGTTAGATGGAAATTCCACCTTCGAAGGCACATACCATGTACTAGTCATTTTTATAGATCAGGATATTTTTACAAATCGATTGTACTGATGTGCAATTCAACTCGTCGCACGGTCATCGTCGATAATGTATGTTTTTCAACAAATACACGAGTTTGGTAAGAAGGTACATTTTCCATGGAATGGATAGGATATAAGATCATTATCAATTGTTGTACAGTCAAATGAGAGACTATTGATTGAAAAGCATACATCTTATTGACACCACGTATCGTACCTAAGATATTGTAAGGATATATTGCAATTTAATTACAGATTTGATGTCAATTTCATTACTGTCCCGATAATTTGAATGGGATCCCGATAGTTTTTGTTTTTTTAAAACAAAAACTGCAGGAGGAAATGAGTACCCATAGGAATGTGAATTAACAGATATGGCATATTTTTAAATGTAAAAGTGTACATCTATTTGATAATGAGTATATTTAATAAGTTTTTAATGTTTAATTAGTTTTGGTTTTGTATTGTATAAATAATATTAAATTTTGATGGAATATTTTTTGTCTTTCCAATAAATTAATGATTGTGATTTCAACTACTAACTTTTTCATTATTATAAAAGCATTAATTTACATATCATATTTAAAATTTATTATGCTGTTTAACTGATTACCTCTGTAAGTGAATAACAAAAATTTAAGTTTTATTACCAAGTTATGTTTCATTTTATGACCCCGTTTCATTTACCAACCACGAGTTTAAAACTATGCTAGTTATTTTTCATGCACTTAGTTATTTTTCAGACGTTGCACTTTATAAATAGATTGGTTTTTGGTTGTCACCCTGCCAGTTTATACCTTGCATCCACCTAGAAAAAACAAACAGTGTTACTCACCGACTACCAACAGTTTCAACAAATCTGCTGGTATTATACGAATTCACCGTATAATTCCTAATCCTCTAGTCCACTCATTAATTCTAGGTAAATTCAAAATAAACATTTGAAAGTCGTTAACACTGCCGATCTTCGGCCTTTTCGGGGTGTCGAGCTGATAATGCCGTGCTGTCTATGTGTATACGTGGAGCACGTCTAGCCTGCGGCTTGTCGATTCCTTTTTAAAATGTTTCCCTTGTCAAGTTGATTATAAACCTTCTCCTAATTTCACATTACGACAGGTTTCAATTTCTTAATCTCCATTTCATTCAAATTTGGGATTGCTATTGCTATTGATATTTACCCAGCAGTATTTTTAACATTCTATTTTTTGGTTGTTTTTCAGCAATTTTTTGGTTTGATTTTGCTTGAAATTTGCTGATGAATGGTTGGATTTGAAGATTTAAGTGGCTATGATGAATGGTTGGATTTGAAGATTTGAGTGGCTATGATGAATGACTGGATTTGCAGATTTGAGTGACTAAGTTTGTATAATCCAATGCCCAATGGTTTCCCAGCACACTGAATCCATTTATGCATTCAGAAAGACAATTTAAACAGCAGAAAATAGAGATTTTGTCCAAATTTACATCTCCGGATTCTGACCAATTCTTAAGCAAAAAAACCCAAAAGGTAAAAGGTAAGCCTTTACAAAATACAATACTAATTATTGGTAGTGTGTTCTTTTCATTCTATATAAATAAAGAATATAGTATCAACTTCAAAGTACATTACAAACTAATGATTAATAGTGTGCATCAACCTAGCCCAAAAAATGATTAATAGCATGCATTAAACTAACCAAATAAATGGTTAATAAGAACAATCTTGAATAACTCTATCATAATTTTACAATTACCTTTTCCACTTCTATGAACAAGTTATCTTTCTAGGTATCATGTTAAGAGAAGAATAGAACAACCAACCCTTAGTATGATAAAGAATGTCAAATTGCTAGAAAAGCCATTAGGGATGCTTCTAATGAGTACTTGAAACTTGATAAGATCAATACTTACAAATCCCTAATTAATAGTAAAAGAAGATACCATATAAATAAAACTCAAGAGTGGTTTTTACACATATCTAAGCTTGATCCTAAGAAGTTATGTAGGAAAATTCTAATTCACAATATTAAAGAAGATAATATGCTACCTTAAACGTCTTTATGAGTTTTGTAATGTCATGGACTTCATTCCTATTGTTGCTATAGAGGATGAAATTTTTTCTTTGGATGACATAGAGTTTGGGGCTAAGCGACTTTTAAATGGGAAAACTAAGGACATTGAAGGCTACCAAGCTTAAATTTTTAAAATCTAAGGGCCTATCCACATCCCTCCCATACACAAACTCTTCAATTTAGCAGTCAAGCAGGGCTTCCTATACCATCGACAAAAAGCCTCATTGTAGGTATTTTTTAAATGTGGATAAAAACATTTCCTATAATTATAGGAGCATTATGACTAGCCCAATTTTAGCCAAGCTATATGGAATTATTTTGGAAAAAAGGATTATCCTTCAGCTAAAAATTCACTGTAAAAGAGTTAAAGGCTAGGTTGGATTTAGGAGATATCATTCAACTATCGACCATATTGTTACCCTTAAGATCATTGTAGATGAGTTCTGTAATACTAAAACCAATCTTTTGTGTTTTTCTTATTGACTTTAGAAAATATTTTGACATATTTCCCATGAAAAACCTTTGAAATAGGTTCGAAGAGATAAAGTGTCTTTTGAGTTGAGGGATGCTGGTATAAGGTTGAATGAGAATGTTAAGAACATTGAGGGTTGGTCGAAAGAAATTAACTGCAATATTGGAGTCAATGTCCCTTGTCCCCTATTCTTCTTGGCATGTACATTGACAAGTTAAAAGAGCATTTGGAAGAAGACGGTAGTGTAGGTACAACTCTCACTTGTATAGTCATCAATCTTCCTCTTTAGGCTCATGATATCATTCTTACGGTAAGGAGCCACCGCGATCTTGGAGAGAAACTAAGACTCCCGAAGTATTTTTTTTTCCAATATGGGTATGACTTTGACAAAGCAAAAGCCATGATCATTAAATCTAATAAGAACACATATGATACTTTCATATATGACAACAACAACTTGGAGGAAGTGACTTCATACAAATATCTTGGAATCAATATTCAACACCGTCTCAATTGGAATTATAGCATTGAGAAAGGGATAAATGGAGGTTTCAAAGCTTATGATGGGCTTGAAAACAATTGTAAATCAGCCCATCTTTGGACATGGGATAAGAAAAAAACTCCTCTTTGATACTCTTAGTACTCGTGTTATTGTAAATGGATGTCAATTTTGGGGATAAATTATCTCTATATGGATGCGAAATTTGGGGATGTAGTATCTCTCCACAATCATGGAGAAATATAGAGCAAATCAAAAATAATTTTATAACCCATAATCTCAAAATTAAAGAAAATAGGCTCTATCCTATCTTAGTGGCAAGCCTTTCCCCATTGAGAACACCGCTATGACTAGATACCTAATGTATAAGAACTTAAACAACATGGAAGACTAGAGGCTTCCTAAAATTGCTTCAAACTCTAGCCATAACCACATTCTACTCAAGATGGGATGGCATAAATATGCGAGTCTTGGCTAAGCCATTGGGGAATCATGGAAGAGACCATTTGGAATAATAAGGATACTATTAAAATTATTATTAAATCAAAATTTAAAGAGAAAATGTGGCGTAATAAAGATTTAGAGGAAAAATGAAAGAAATTTAAGGTATTATAAGGAGACAATGAACCCTAATCTAATCTAGAAGATAATTTTTTTTTTTTTTTTTAACAAGTGTAAAGAAAAAAATAAACATTGCTAAAGTAAAAATTATCAGGATCTAAAAACACCTTCTCTTAGATTGTTCACCCTATACCCAAATTAAGTTTCAATTTCAAAATATTTGCCACACTACTAAACCTCCTAACTTTTATCTCAACAAAACTATGATGTTCTTGGAAAAATTATCTTCATGCTTTTCAAGCATATAAACAAAATTCTAAAAAATTGCAAATAATCCCTTCCCTTCTTAAAATCTCATAAACCAATTCAATATCAGTGAAAATTAATCATCATTTAAAACACAATTAAAAGATTATAAATTCAGATATTAATATCCGTTTCCCTCTAAAATTTTCATAATACATCATCAATTCTACTAATATGCATTTCACACTCATTGTTTTGACTCTACATCTTATGAATCATGAAGTTTTGATTACACTGTTATACACAAACTAGAGGTTTCCAATCACTCGTCACATTTTTTGTCGTCGTCTTCCAAGTACATGTTTTCTCTTACAATTATAGGGCATCGTGGATGGTTTATCTTTTGAATCATGAAGTTTTGATTACACTGTTATACACAAACTCGAGGTCTCCAATCACTCAGTCACATTGTTTGTCGTCGTCTTCCAAGTACATGTTTTCTGTTACAATTATAGGGCATCGTGTATGGTTTATTTACAATGGTTTCAAGAAGTTATCTTCTACACAAGTCGATATGTGTCCTTTCAATCAGTCGCAATTTATGTAGTCAGCTTCAAGGTACATCGAAATATTTATTTTTTTAATTTGACAAAACATAAGATTTATAAAGTAGTGTAATTTTTTATTATTTTAAGATTTTTAAAATTTTAGTTAAGTATGTAAAACGTATACTCTTCAATTTTGACTTCTAAAACAAAATGGGATATATAAAGTTTTACCATCAAATTTTAACTCCTGAAAACTATGTGGAACATTTAAACATTTCTAAATCCAATATCAAAATTCGTACTTTACGCAGCTTACATGGAAGTCAACACAGGTGCATAGATGAGGAATGACAGCATAGCTGAATCATATTTATGTGATAAAATATGGCTATATATCCGCTGATCTAAATTGTTTTAAGTACGATGATGTATTCATTTTCAAATACGATTCAATATTATGTAGTATGGTGATGGATATAATCTTTTGAGATAGTATAATTGGTAAGACCAAATTTTGTGTTTCTGAGGTATAATTTTAAATTTTATGATTTGGTGTAGGCAGAACTTGTTTAAATTTATTTAAGGGAATCATGATTTTCAAAATACTTGTTTAAAGAGACAAATTTATAAATAGTTGATGAATGACAACTTTAAATTTTATGATTTGGCCTAGGCACAATTTGTTTAAATTTATTTAAGGGACTCATGATTTTCTAAATGGAGTAGGTTAACGCTGAGCAAACAGATCAGTGACAAATTTCGGGTCTGAATCCTGTCAGATATTGAGGGGTAGTCTGAATTTAGTATAGATCAAAGTTCATGTATTTTATAACCTTTCCTTGTTTTTTTTTTCATTTTAAATCAACCCAGATGCTCAAAAAATCGATCAGAATGTTGGATTGACCAGTAATTTAAAAGCAGATTACTAAAAAAACCTGCCAAAAAAATAACTCTGAAAGAAAAGATTACTCCCCAATTAACCCACTCCCTAAAAAAACATCCAAAAACTACGTAACATGCGTAGCTTTGAAGTCCGAATCTTTTCTGTACGGAGTTACGTAATCGGGCGCCTGGACTCTTTTCTGTACGGAGTTAGGTAATCGTGCAACCTGGAGCGTTTACTGTATGCAGTTAGGTAATCGCGCAGGCTGGACTCTTTTCTATATGGAGTTATGTAATCGTCACTGATTTTAATTTGATTTTTGAAGCATGGTTTTCGTTTTGTAGGAGTACTAACAACGTGTTTATAATACTGATCTTGTTGGATAGTCGACATTTGAGATGTACGTGGGACATGGATGCAAAGATCGAGTAAAGATCGATTAATTTTCCGAAATGGTA
Organism: Picea glauca; assembly: GCA_000966675.3. Classification (NCBI taxonomy): domain Eukaryota; kingdom Viridiplantae; phylum Streptophyta; class Pinopsida; order Pinales; family Pinaceae; genus Picea; species Picea glauca. Next base: position 797,405 of record JZKD02S2145907.1, read on the forward strand.
CAATTAATTAAGTGACACAATTGATTAACTGTAGGTCGATGTCTCGTTTTTAACTTAGAGACGCAGCAATGCATTATGCTGGGCTATCAGTTGTGGCAAAGAGCTTTGAATTCTATTCTCATTTATATATCTATTCCATGAAATTTTAATTTAGTATTTCTTTTGTCTTCTTATGGCCTTCAAAGACCGCTGATAAGGTGCATGGTTACGTCGACCCATTCATAGAAAAATTGTTTTAACTTAACTATTATATTAGCATAACCACTCAAAATTGTGGTTGATGAACATCGAAAGGCGCATAATTAGAAAATGATCATCTACAGCCAACACAATCAGCACAGCCAGCGTGCTAAATCCAAAGTTTAATCATTTAAACGTGGCAATCATATAGTGTTACAATAATTTCTTAATATGATTGGGTCAATGTTAAAAGGTAAACAGGTTAACTGATGCATTCAAAAATACAAGGAAGTTATGAAGAGGAAATCACATTCACTGATTTGAGAGGACGACTAAGAATATGCCAACATCTTCAATTGTTAGCCATCAGATTATAATTTTAAATTAAAAGATGATTAATTATGCTCATTATCAATAAATATACGCATTTCAACTTAATTAATTTATTTTTTAACCCACCTATTTCAAAAACAATTTATGTTTATTAACGTTTTATAATTATATTAGTTTTTAATTTAGCTTTGAATATATTATATATATAAATATATAATGTTTATATATAATTTGTTTATTTAAATTTTATTTTTTTTAAATATTCTAACTTCATATTTCTTTTCTATGACTTCTATAAGTTAATACGTTTTAAATAGACATTTCATGGTTGTTAATTCAACTATGAGCAAAACAACGTCTTTTAGGTTATGGGTTCTTTTCTTTTAGTAATATATCCATTGTAAACCCAAAAACCAACTTTTTAAAGAATATTATCATTGGTATTTTTACAATATTAATTTTTCCAGCTTTACAAGTTGTTATGGTCACATTTAAAACTTGGTTTTATTTTTCCTTTTAGAGATTACATTCTATATTAGTATGCAATAAAGAACCATTTTTTCAATGTAGCATTGTAAGAAATCAATTTCCATCCAACAAATGGTATATAGTTTGTGTTCAATTATTGGGGATTTAATGTTCATACACCCTAAATTTGTTTTCAGATAAATTTTTGTATTTACATAACTACACTTTACAAATACAAAATTATTTATTCTACATTTTGCATTATTTAAATAAAGAAGAAATTTATTTTATAAAAATAAGAATAACATTATGCAATGACATCATAAAAAAATAACAGTAACACAATGTCAGCCCCTTATAGTACCTCTCCGCAAGTTCACATTCATGAGAAGTCTTATAGTACCTCTCTCCAAGTTCACATTCATGGGAAGTGTGTTATGTAATTTACTCATATAAATATATTATTTTCTTTATCCTAAATACATCATATTCCATGAAATTTTAATTTGGTATTTTTTTTTTGTCTCCTTATGGAGTTTTTTTAATTCTTTGTAAATATGACAGGTTACAAAATTGATGAACATCTTTATGACAGGTTAGAAAATTAACAAATATGAAAAGGAATGGAGGTTGAGAGGGTGAGCTTGTGGAGAGATTTAATAATTCATGAAAGAATATTTTTTTCTCACAATATCTGTAGAGAATATATACATTGTTGTTCTTGGATTCACGAGCACATAGGGACAAGGATATGAAAGGTTTATTGGAATTAGGAATCCATCTAGAATCCAAGTTGGCTAGGAGTATAATTTTTTTGTTTCCCTCTATGAAAGTGGGGAAAGGAATTGGGAAAAGAATGTTTGAAAACATCTTTGTAACACCCATACACGATGCAGGATGTTAAACAATTAACCTTTCATTAAATACATACACAATAACAACTTTGTTTTAGCATAATTTCATTGGTTTTTATTTACACAATTCTTCTACATTTGCTCAATGATAAATCTAGATAACATGATGAAATAAGTAATATGTTAACTCTATGATTTAGAACTTAAAACAAAAGTATATACAAAATATAATAATCAAATACCACCGAAAAATACCTCCTCCTTAGTTTGATGAAACTCATCAGTTGTAATGTAGTCATGAAATATTCCAAGCATCATTTTCTCATTTTCCCAGAGTGAAACAACAGAATCCTCCCAGCCAACTAGGAGCCTAGCCAGCTTCCTAGCTGCCAAGAAACAACCCTCCGTGTCTGTGACTCCAAGAACAACAAAGCACAAATGCTCAAACAAAACCATCATAAGAAATATATCTTCCAAATATTTCACAACCTCTCATCATGCTCAAACCTCTCAATCCCCCCTTTCTCACCACTTCTTCTCCCTATTTATTAAGTTTCCATACACCTTTCCCAAAGTCTCCTCAACCACCCTCATTATTATCCATCAACCTCTCTTATCTAGATTTTTGGGAAAAGATTAAAATAAAATAAAAATATAAATGACTTGCATTAAACAACAATAAATAAAATGAAAAGTCTTTCTAGTTAATAAATGTAATTTGACAATTTTCCCCAAAATGTACATAACACCCCACCATGCTCATTTAATTCATCATACCCACCATTTATCAAAGTCAAGAAGTTATTTAATGCTTCTAGATATTTTGCATGCAATATAATTTACATATTCAATAAACATTCAATTAAATAGTTAATAATTTACTTTAATAATTAATACCTTAATTAATTGTACTAGTTACATAGGTAGAGTATGTGTGCATAGCTAGCAAACACATATCTCATGTGTGTCCTTACAATAAACAACCATTGCCTCTAGTGCATAGTTCTTATATGATCACCAAGACATGTAGGCCAACAGATCAAGTAATGGATCATTTAATAATCTTAACGATCAAAATTACACCAATTCATCAATAACTCATTATCACACTTAAAATATCAATAGGAAATCAAAGAGGGTTTTAAACATGGTAAGAACCAAGTGAGTAAAAAATAGTGGCATCTATAATCCCCAATCAATATTCTCAACTAACATCGAAGCATCCTTCCTTCCTAGCCTACTTCCATCTTCCATCCTATCCTTTCCTCTGTTGGACTAAGCTGGAGGATCAATTATATTGACCTAACTACAGATAGAACCCGTACGAGGAAGTGTCATACATCTCGACCAAGCTTCCCCAACAAATAACTAACAGTCACCATCACACGTCTAGGGGAGCATGAATTCACACAGCCCTCCCATGACTCTAGGTTTCAGAGGATAAGCGGTGGAAAATACCTCCACCCTTCCTTATAGAACTAAGGTCAATACAACTAGCATTCGTTATTACATGTCTAGGGGAGCGTGACTTCACACATCTCTCCCACGACTCTAAGTTTCGGAGGATAAACAGTGGGAAATACCTCCACCCCTCCTTATAGAACTAGGGTCAACACCCTACATCAAGCCCTATTGTGAAACTATTGTTCTTAGAGTCACGTCATCAAACAACCACTCTAGGCACGTTGTGTGTCCTATCAAAACCACACTCACCACAAATCATAGAAATATTTTGAATCATAAATTAAATAATCAGTACAACATATAGCATATACTATCTTCTTGATATCTACGATATCCAAGTGACCTCAACACTACATTCATTTGGCTATCACATAGCTCATTAACCTGCAAGTTAATTCACCAATAACTCATATCTATGCATCTACATAATAATTTCATATAAGGATCCATACCTGTATTGACGTTCAATTTAAGAAATGCATGTTCATTTTTATCATGCCTGATATATGTTATGCATTCACATCATAACTTAAACTAGTATCCACGTACCTAAATTCCACATTTTAACTTGCACGTTTAAACAATTCAAAGAGCTACCATCATCATGAATATACAACAATGAAAGTAATATCATGCAACTCATAATTAGGTCAATATGTACATATCTCAAATATCTATCCCAATCTAACTGAGCCCAAACAAATGTTAAGGATTCAATTACTAAGATGAGTAAACAATCAATATTCTAACTCCCTAAAGGCCAAGATATGGGGTGTTACATACACCCACCCTTCAAGAAACTTTGGCCTGAAGTTATGGTCAAAATGACAGGTAATCATAATACATGGTCTTTACATATCCCTAGGGTTAACTCTTGAAGAATTTTTACTTGGTTATTACTTTGATTGCAATATCATAAAGTCATCACTATGCTACTACTATGTTAGCAATAAGGGAAAGACCTATCTTATTCTTGGGAAGATTCATGATTTTATTAACCAAGTCTTGTATGATATTCACTATAGTTCTAACTTAATGATACAATTTCCATTAACTATCATATACTATAAAATTTTATATAGAATTATAAACTAAATATTTTTGTGTTCGTTTCTCTATATTAAAAGATTAAGTTAAACATCTCACTAATTATTTAGTTTATCTAAAATGTTATCAATCTTCAACCAAATTATAATATAATAGGTCGCTATTATTTATATACCATGTTTAGGGTTATGATCATTCCCAAATAAGAAAAAAATAAAAAATAAAAATCATGGTACAACTATTAAGTGTCTTATGTGATAGAGAATATCGTGTCATAATAGTCTTGATATTGTGTTATACTAGTCTCATTCGACCTTGACTTGATTAAAACATGTTGAGTCTTTGAATATATTGACTAATACTATCCCTATTTAGTAGACACCTCACTATGTCTCGACTGTATGATTTTTCCACTTATAACTTAATTAACACAAAGACACACTTATCTTCTATATTTATTTTCCATATGTTCCATATAGGACCCTCCCATAGTTAAAGTGTAGTCTTCTAGTTGACTACTAGATAGAACCTTATCTCATCATCGATTATCTGGTTAAGTGAATCTT
>JZKD02S2145907.1:811821-826258 GCA_000966675.3 Picea glauca
ATACCAAAATCATACTCACTCATAAACTCACTCCATCACCTTTGCCTGGCATTCAGATCTCTTTGAGTGAAGAGATGTTTTAAACTTTGATGGTCCGTTTTGAGCTCAAAGTTTCATCCCACAAGATAGTGCCTCCAAAGTTTCAGAGCTAGCATTACAGCTGCTAACTCTAAATCATGAGTCATGTATAACTCTTCGTGCTTCTTCAACCTTCTTGATGCATAAGCTATCACTCCTCCATCTTGCATTAGAACGGCCCCCAACCCTTGTTTCGAGGCATCTATGCAGACCATGAAGTCCTTTTCCATATCTGGCACTCGTAGAATTGGCACGCTAGTTAGTAACCTCTTAAGCTTAATGAATGCACTATCACATTCTTCTGTCCATTCATACCTGACCCCCTTGCATTGCAAAGTGGTGATGGGTTTCACTATTTTTGAGAATCCTTCCACAAACCTCCGGTAATAACTCGCTAGCCCCATGAAGCTTCTCACCTCATGGGCATTTCTCGGAACTGGCCATTCTAGAATGGCCTTTACCTTTTCTGGGTCCACATAGATTCCTTCACCGGAAATGATATGACCTAAATAGTGGATCTCTTTTTGGAAGAAGGAACACTTTGACAGCTTCCCATACAATTTTTTTTCTCTAAGACAAGACAACACTATTTGCAAGTGTTCCTCGTGTTCTCTTTCATTCTTGGAATAGATGAGTATGTCATCTAGAAAAACTCGTAAAAATCGATCTAAGTACTTCTGGAATACGTCGTTCATGAGGCTCATGAATACTGTTGGCGCATTGGTCAATCCGAAAGGTACCAAAACAAACTCGTAATGTCCAAACCGAGTTCGAAAGGCAGTTTTTGGGATATCACCTTCCTTAATCCTTAATTGATGATACCCTGACCGCAAATCGATCTTTGAGAATACCGCTGCTCCTTTCATCTGATCGAAGAGGTCATCTATTTGCAGAATTGGGTACCTATTTTTCACTGTAGCAGATTTCAAGTCCCTGTAGCCTATGCACAGTCGTAAGGATCCATCCTTCTTCTTTACAAAAATTACCGGTGCACCCGAAGGTGAGACACTGGGCCTTACTAGCCCTAGGTCTAGTAACTCCTTCAACTGCATTTGCAATTCACAAATTTCTGACGCTGTCATCCGATACGGAGTCTTATATATTGGTTCTGCACCAGGTTTTAGCTCAATAGTAAAATCAAGCTCCCTCTCAAGAGGTAACCCTGGTAACTCGTTCAGAAAAACATCCTGAAATTCTGATAATACCGCGTACTGACCCAATGAGGGTCCCTTCCTTTCATTCACTGCTTCCATTACATAAAGTCGACACCCTAGTCTCAAGCATCACTTGACCTTCATAGTTGATATAAAGTGTAGTGACACTTTTCTCTGTACACCCTGGATCTCTATCGGTTTTCCTTCATCATTGACACAAAGCACCCTTTTTGTGAAACAATCTACCAAAGCTCGATGAGCTGCTAACCAATCCATTCCAATGATTAGGTCATATGCCCCAAGAGCAGTGACGTATACCTTCAACCTAGTAGTGCACACTCCTAGGTCTACTATACAATTATCGACACTAGGTCCTACATCTTGTTTTTCCCCCGAAGCCATCTCGACTTGTTTAAAGTCATCGTACTCGTAGGTTGCCAATGCACTCTTTTCTAATGCAGATGGTGAAATGAAACTATCTGTCGCACCAAAATCAAACAAAATCTTAACATTGATATGATTTAGCATACCTGATGACTCCACTACGGTGGATTGATGTTCAGCCTAGCGGTTATTAACCGCTGCGTAAATCTGGTGGTTGCTACTTGACCTCCCCATCGATGCCTTTCCTTATTTATGCACAAACCCTGATTGTAATTCTAGCCAGTCTTGTTGGTAATGGGGTGCTTCGCATCTCCAATAGGTAATACGAGATTAAACCGATGCACCGTTATGTGACTGATTCTGAAATGAGTTCCTTCCCCTGGAACCCCTACCCCTACTAGTTGTTCCCCGAGATGGTCATGGACCTGTCTGCACCGTTGGTGATGAACGAGATGCTGCACTAGCTGCCATTGAAATCCCTGTAGCTACTATCCTTGGCACGACTCTGTTACCACAAGGTGGTGGCCTTCAGCCCCCTCCCCTGGGAAATTTCCTCAGGGTATTTCCTACGAATATTGGGTAATGTGGAAATGTCGATCTTGTACCCCCAATAAAGTTCATGTGTTCTTCCACGTAACCTGCATTTTCTACCGCCTCCGCTACTGAAGACGGTTTCCACATCTGCACCATATCTCTTATCTTTGGGTTCAATCCATAAATGAAGCGCTCTTCCTGTCGTTAGTCATTGTCCATATACGAAACATATTTGACCAGTTCCATAAACCTGATCTCATATTCTTCTATAGTTTTGTTTCCTAAGGCATGAAATGCCCCTACCTGTTGTTCCTCGTAGTATGCTGGTAGATATTTCGTTCGGAACCTCTCCTCAAAAAGTTGCCAAGACACTGTGTCTGGGGTAAGGTGTAGTTGTCTTTCCAAGTTGCCCCACCAGTTCAAGGTGTTGTCTCTTAACTGAAAAATTGTGATCTTTGCCTTTGAGTTGGATGCATAGTCCCTTAAGGAAAAACACCTTGTCATGCCTTCCAACCATGCTTCCGCGCATTCACTGGCGTGACCCCCGAAAAACTCTGGAAGTTTGATCTTCTGCAACTCTCGCATGATGTCTTCAGGTGGAAGTTCTCCCCCTGAGTCCCTTGATGCTTCTGGATTACCCATTCCAGACGGTGGGAGTTCCACTTCAGTCACTGCTGGATAGTGCCCCTTTAAAGTCTCGTTAATGGCTTCCAACGAGCGCAGTATGAGGGCTAGTTCAGGCGATGGTGGTGCTGGTGCTGGTGGTGTTGTCGGTGCCCATGACGAATCTCCCCTGCCTCAACCCCTTCGAGTCCTGACCATCTTGTATGCCTTTACCTGCATCACCCCCCCCAAGTTGTCAGGGTGAGTTCTAGGGTGTTTCAAATTGGTGCCACTTAAACTTAGAAACAGGGTTAGGTGTAAGTTTTCTTTACTTGTCTATAAACAAACATTACTCCATTAGGGGATTGGCTAGGTTTGGGTTAGGATTAAGTGTCTAAGCTTGGTTTCTTTGCCCTTGCGAAAATAATTATTGGTTCCCATACCCTGTAGCTACGTTAGCCTTGTGCTTTACTTGTCACTTCCTAGTGCATATGCCACCTCCTTACCTCTTGTCCTAGTCTAAGCCCTAACATCATTAATTACTTTAATGTAGATTAACCTTATACTTAAATAAAATAATTAATTTAAAATTGTTCTTACATTAATTCAACCCAAATTAACCTTTCTTTAATTTTAAACTAACTTGACCTTTATAGATATAAATAAATTATTTACACTAAATTATTTAATTTACTCAAATTTATTTTTACACTTTAAAATATAAAAATAAATGAAAACACATGGATTCAGGCACACATGGATTCCACGTGCCACTTGGCTTCCTCTAGTTCCCTTGTATCTTACCCCAACATTCTACACGTATCATCTTTTCGAATCCCTATGCGTCTTTCCTCTGCCTCTACCTTCTCATCCACTAGGAATTTCCTCACGTCATTCTTTCTCCACCACAGATCTTGCCGTAGCTCTGGTCTGAGGTTCCAAGAATCTCGCCTGCCATGGCTCGCCTCCTCACCATTGTTCTGAGCACTTTGATAGTGATGACCATGGCTGTATTTGTTGCCTGTTCGTTTTGTAGAAATAGAGTATATTGATATGGTCACTGACAAGATCCAGGACCTGGAGTCCAGTCTCCTTAAAATATTGGGAACCAATCCCAAGTCTGTACACTTCGCTCTCAGGTATGGTAAGGGGTATGATTCAGTCCGCCAGCTAGTGCACAACTTCAGTACCTTCGTGAAGAACGCTAAGTTAATTGAGTCAAGAATTTGCATAAACCTTACTTACGCTGTGGTAATGAATGGTAATTTCCTCCCTTGCAATGCGAAATAAAAATGATTTGCTTGCCATTCCAGCTCTGGACGAATTTCGGTGTTTTGCTTTCAGTTTATTTCTTTTGTATTTATAAATTTATTCATCTATGTATATGCATGTAGTTAGATGGGTGTATATGCATGCATATACATTGTCTTCATGTATTTCCCACGGCCTTTTGCACCTAACTCTTAAATTCCCGACTCAGTTTTGGGTTTCAAGGTTTCCTTATGCCCAATGCCGAGAGTTCTCTATCCTCACGGACTCTCGATCTTCGATATGCCGATGTGCTACCTTCTGCCTTAGCCCTCCCTTGGCTATGATTTGGTCCATATGACCCTCTCCTATGTGAGCGTAGTCCTATTCCCTGTCAGGATTCGAGGTTTCGCGACTTTCGCTGTCACGAACCTTTGTCCTCACAGTCTCTCGATTACCGATCTACCGATGCGGTACTTTGTGCGTTAGCCCGCCGGGATAAGCTCTTGGCCCATGTGGCCATCATACCACAAGGTCACAGCCTTGTCCCCTATCAGGGTTTTGGACATCGCAATATCGAAATGCATGAACCTCGTATCTATGGGATTCCCGATGTCCCGATACCCGATACGCCTCTTCCTTGCGTGTTAGCCCTTCCGGCTATACCGAGGTCCATGTGACCTGCTCTTATGTGACCGTTGCCTTATGGCTTCCCATCAAGATTTCAGACCTTCTCGAGCAAGAATTTTGTCACTTCAAAATTCGCGATGCCTTTTATCATTTACCTTTGGACAATGAATGGTTAAAAATTTATAAAAATATAAATCTTCAGTGCCCCTTTAAAATTCTATTTAAAGTGGGTTATAGCTTTAAATTTGCGAGTTTTTCATTTAATGTTTAAAGAAATTGGGATTCGGGGTTTTCCGTAACAAATGATCTATGTAAAATGAATCACGAAACCCCGATCTCCAATTTCGCGATGTGATTAAGTATTAATTAAAACATCAGTTAATTAATTCATTTTAATGAAGGTTTAAGAGCTAAGTTAATTACGTCGCGGTTTCGAGGTTCGCGTTTTAATAAGAGCATGTCTCTTGTCATCATATTTCCCGAAACTCCAATTTCCCTAAATCGCGATAGCTTAAACCATTGTTCCATGTGACCTCCTCCCATATGACCTCAGTCATACTCCTCGTTGGGATTCGGGGTTTTCCGGGCTGAAACGCGTATGTCCTCTAGACTTGCAAAACTATGAACTCCGATACACGGTAACTTCAGCTAGCTCTTCGAGCTAGGCTCTCGGCCCACGTGACCGTTGCCCTGTGATCATGACCTTCCCTCCTTTTGAGGTTTTGGAATTCACATTTTTGTACTGTGTGGACACTTTGTCCATGGGATTTGCTATATCTCGATCCGCGATGCAATCTGCCACTTGTCCACCATTGACCTTTCTGTGGCCCACGCCGTCCCTTGGCCCATCTAGAAATCGCATTTTGCGATTTCGAAACTCTCGTTGCTATGTTCTTGAGACTCTCGATATCTCGATCCGCGATGACAGTTGGCTTCCACCACAGGGCTTTTCACTTTTCAGAAAATCGGGCCTCGCGTTTCCGAACTGCAAGGACCACTCGTCCACAGGATCCACGATTTACCGACTCCCGATTGCTCGATGGATGACTTCCTGTCAGGACCTTTCCCGATGGCTCTGATCATTGCCACGCGTCCCAAGAAGGGAAAGTCTCGATCGCCTCTCGTTGTTTCAGAGTTTTTGATGCTCTGGTGACAGAAATCCTCTGTCAAATCAAAACCCCGGTAGCCGATATACCAATGGGTCATTCGATCTCCACCACGTGTCTCCTCAAACGGACGGTCTAGATTGTTCCCGCTATTTCGAGACTTAAAATGTCCCAAATTCCTTGACCTTGTGAATCCCGATTTCACGAACGGCGATATCCCGATGCCTTCACACCTGTCATCGATATTTCTCCTTCTGACCTCGAGGACTTAACTCCCTCGCAACTCCATACATATCCGATGGCTGTCGGGTATCTGCCTAAGATCTAACGGCTCAGATCCATTCTCCTGCGTAATAGACAACTCTCCTTTGGGATAATGATAGTTGCATGAACATTACGCGGTGTAAAAATTGCTCTCTTTGGCACGGTTAAAATTTGTATGGGTCTATAGTTCCTGAGATTTTTCATTATTAAAATTCACCGAGGCTAATACAGGCAAGTAGTTTACACCATTCCTGTGCAATACAAGTCTTCAAAATTTCCTTTTTCCGACTACGCATTGGCAGTTCCTCATTTAGGTAAGTTCGAGACGAAGTAGGCCTTTTCGAGGTCTTGCAAAAGTCCTATTTCATTTTATATAGTATAATTCGTGTAGTTATTGAATATTGCGAACTTCAAGCCTTAGATAGAATCTTCCCTCGACATTTTCATCGATTTCAGGTGTCTATTTTACCCGAAACTTCATTGACAAGTATTTCTCAAATAAAATTAAATTATCAACTCTCTTTTTCGTGCTTAATAGCTTTATCAAGCTGCTTTAAGGGTAGCCATTTTGTGGGAAGTGATCCTTCAAACTATCTGGTTTGCTGCCACTTTTTTAAAGGGCGTTCCTTTGAATATTCAGACTAAGACTGCATTAGCCATTTGTGATCTAGTAAAAGGGCATTACCTAAAGCGGTTTCTTTTGATATATATGAGACCATTTGCTTGGATAATGTAGGGGTACTGCCTCGAGTATATTTTCTGATACTGTATCAGTCATATTGGTTCGAGCTGAATGTTGCTTGACACAATCTACTAAGATGCAAATGACGTGTTTTTCTTGCAGGTTAAGCGTGGCTGGAGTTAGCGTTTGGGGTTTTGGCCCTTAGGCCTAGATTTCGAACTAAGACGCTCTTATACCATATGTAACAACCAAATAAATTTAAAACATCACATTCTTTCATAAGAAATTCATTTCATAGACTGAGATAATAATTTCATAACATAATATTGATCTTCATAACAACAACTTTAGTAACTTAAATTTAACGACAAGTAATGATTTCATAACAGAATAAAAAAATACATAATTTAACAGTTTACCTAGTTCTGATGCTAATTTCTGTCGCCTGGTTGCCTTGATGTTGCCTTCCTGCTACCTGATACATAGAGAAACAATGCCAAAAACAAGTAAATAACTACCCAAACCTATTGTCCTCCCTGCCAACTAGGAAAACTACCTAGCTCCAAGATATCTATAGATATTTTGGCCCCCATGCCCAAAACCTTCAACAACTCGGTGCCTCAACTGATCAAAATGCCACTGCCAGAAACTCTCTGCTCCCTGCAAATCCAACAGTCCTCCAAATCCATCCTCCCACCATGTGTCCCCCCCTCTCACGTAAACCTCCCTCCTTCCTTATCCATCCTTCATCGACTCCCCATTTACTCCCTTACCTGCCCTCGTCCTCCGTCCCTGATCCTTCCTTTAATTTTTTTATCTTCTCGGGATTCATAGGTTATCCCTTGTTGTATATGCAACCATTTTATATCATATACCATTAATCTATTAAATCCATTACACAAGTTATTAAATGTAGTTTGTATTTAAATTATTAATTAATTAATCACAATTATATCCTTTAATTAATTAATAACTCACTTAATTAATATCATTAATCATCTTTGTTTAATTAATACCTTGTTAACACAATTAACCCCCTAATTAGTTTTACTTTATAATTCTTAAACATTTATCCAACTAGGGTCATTACATTCATGACTTGATAACATCAAAACGATACAAAGCATGGAAAAAAAGAAAACTCTATAAAGGATAATGTTCAAATATGTGGAACTTTGTGTTGATATGAGGCATGGCAGGTTTGAAAAGGATGGGCTTATTCAATATCATATTATGTGACAACAAGCTAATGTGAGTTCATTGGAGGACGTTATCAAGTATTTCCTCCATCTCTCTACTGAGAAGGTTGAACAAGCTCAAGCATAGGCTTTAATCCCAGTGTTGTGGGTGGTGAAGCCTCAACAAGCTAAGATTCTAAATGTGGTGGATGTATCCTATGGGAGAGAAAATGGTTTCAATCAAGCGATTAGCATGGCCTAGTGGTTAAACCTATGGAATATAACATGTAGTTTATGGCCGGGGAAACTGGGGAACTCCTGTTGACCAGGGGGATTTTAAAGAAACAGAGGAAGTTATAAAGACTATGTTGGATCATTTCAAGATCGAAAATCCATAGAATGGTTCTCGAATTTCATTGTCTACATGTATACTAATTTATTCCCTAATGGACAGACATACAAGAATTGATACCCATGAGCGTCCAAATACCTAGCCCGACCAGAGTTCGAGCATTCGATCCTCATGGACTGTCCAATTCATTCAAAGTGATTTCTTCCAAAATTTTCACAAATTTATACATTGGACAAAGAATCTCAGATCATTAATCTATTCCTAGTACTTGTTCTTCTCTGTGCAAGTCAAAGAGAGATGTCATTCTTATCTATTTTCTTTCATTTGAAGTAGGGTTGCTCTTCATATAACTTACATACGCTAAGGTTTACATACCCCATGGGATTCAAAATATGAACTTCTTCCAATTTCCAGAGGATTCATTCCATTGACCTACTAAAACGTCCCAATTCTTATGCCAATTGATGATATAATTTTCCAAATCCAAAGGATTTTAAATCCTTTTTTCCATTTTTTTTCATTCTTAGTTATTTGATTTTATGTCTATTCTTTGGTTTGGTTAGTAATTATATTTTCTTTTTTTGTTTGTTGATATTTTCATGCATTTTTTTCAATGCATATATAGTAGTGAAAATATTAATAAGAGTCATTTGGGATAACAACAAAGAGAGATGAATTATGACAACAACAAGGGCTATTCAATTCGCATAACACTTAGATTAGAATTGAAATAAATTGAAATACTTGAATTGATATTTGTTCCTAAAGTTTACTTGGGTTCCTAAATTTTACTTGGGAAGGTCCATAGGCCCTAAGTGTTAGAATCATTCTCTGATACCATATGTAAAACCCATGCAGGATGCAGGATGTTAAAAAATTAACCTTTCATTAAATACATACACAATAACAACTTTGTTTTAGCATTATTTCATTGATTTTCATTTACACAATTCTTCTACATTTTCTCAATGATAAATCTAGATAACATGATAAAATAAGTAATATGTTAACTCTATGATTTAGAACTTAAAACAAAAGTATATACAAAATATCAATAACCAAATACCACCAAAAAATACCTCTTTCTTAGCTTTTCGAAGCTCATCGGTTGTAATGTAGTCCTGGGCACTTCCAAGCATCCTTTTCCCACTTTCCCAGAGTGAAACAACATAATCCTCCTAGCCAACTAGGAGCCTAGCTAGCTTCCTAGCTCCAAGAAACCTTTCGGTTTCTTGGCCCTCTATCCTCATAACTCCAAGAACAACAAATTACAAATGCTCAAACAAAACCATCATAAGAAATATATCTTCCAAATATTTCACAACCTCTCATCATGCTCAAACCTCCCAATCCCCCCTTTCTCACCACTTCTTCTCCTTATTTATCAAGTTTCCATACACCCCTCCCAAAGTCTTTTCAACCACTCTCATTATTATCCATCAACCTCCCTTATCTAGTTTTTTGGGAAAAGATTAAAATAAAACTAAAATATAAATGACTTGTATTAAACAACAATAAATAAAATAAAGAGTATTTCTAGCTAATAAATATAATTTAACAATTTTCCCCAAAATGTACATAACACCCCACCATGCTCATTTAATTCATCATACCCACCATCTATCAAAGTCAAGAAGGTATTTAATGCTTCTAAATATTTTGCATGCAATATAATTTACATATTCAATAAACATTCAATTAAATAGTTAATAATTTACTTTAATAATTAATACATTAATTAATTGTACTAGTGTACATAGGTAGGGTATGTGTGCATAGCTAGCGGACACATATCTCATGTATGTAATAACGATAAAAAACCATTGCCTCTACTGTATAGTTCTTATATGATCACCAAGACATGTAGGACAACAGATCAAGTAATGCATCATTTAGTAATCTTAACGATCAAAATTACACCAATTCATCAATAATGCATTATCACACTTAAAATATCAATAGGAAATCAAAGAGGGTTTTAAACATGGTAGGAACCAAGTGAGTAAACAATATTCGCATCTATAATCCCCAATCAGTATTCTCAACTAACATAGAAACATCCTTCCCTCCTAAACTACTTCCATCTTTCATCCTATCCTTTCCTCTGTTGGACTAAGCTGGAGCGTCAACTATATTGACCTAACTCTAGATAGAACCCGTAAGCGAAAGTGTTATACATCTCGACCAAACTTCCCCAATAGGCAACTAGCTGTCACCATCACACATCTAGGGGAGCGTGACTTCACACATCCCTCCCACGACTCTAGGTTTCATAGCATAAATGGTGGGAAATACCTCCACCCCTCCTTATAGAACTAAGGTCAATACAACTAGCAGTCATCATCACACATCTAGGGGAGTGTCACTTCACACAACCCTCCCATGACTCTGGGTTTTGGAGGATAAACAATGGGAAATACCTCCACTCCTCCTTATAAAACTAGAGTCAACACCCTACATCAAGCCCTATTGTGCAACTACTGTTCTTAGAGTCATGTCATCAAACAACCACTCTAGGGAAGTTGTGTGTCTTGTCAAAACCACACTCACCACAAATCATGGCAATATTTTGAATCATAAATTAAATAATAAGTACAACATATAGCATATATTGTCTTCTTGATATCTACGATATCCAAGTCACCTCAACACTATAGTCATTTGGCTATCGCATAGCTCATTAACCTACAAGTTAATTCACCAATAACTCATATCTATGCATATACATAATAATTTCATATAAGGATCCATATCTGTATTGACGTTCAATATAAGAAATGCATGTTTATTTTTATCATGCTTGACATATGTTATGCATTCACATCATAACTTGAACTAGTATCTACGTACCTAAATTCCACATTTTAACTTGCATGTTTAAACAAACCAAAGAGCTATCATCATCATGAATATACAACAATGAAAGTAATATCATGCAACCCATAATTAGGTCAAGATGTACATATCTCAAATATCTATCCCAATCTAAGTGAGCCCAAAAAAATGTTAAAGATTGAATTACTAACATGAGTAAACAATCAATGTTCTAACTCCGTAAAGCCCAAGATATGGGGTGTTACAATCGTCCTACTACATTGCAACTTGTGAGCTTCAACAAGCTAAGGAGGAGGTATTTTTTCATGGTATCTTTTTGTACTTTTGTTTAAATTTTTAAGTCTTAGATTTAATATCTTACTTTATCCATCTCATTATTTATATTTATCATTGATAAAATGTAGAAGACTCGTGGAAATGAAAATCACTAAAATTATGTTAAAAGAAAGTTCTTATAGAATATCTATTTAATGACTAACTAAAAAAAATTAGCATCTTATGGATGGGTGTTACATTTGGTATCAGAGTGAGGTTTTGTGCACTACAAGCTTAGGGATATGAACCATTTTTGTGTTGTGTTGTGATTCAATTAAAGCTATACACTTGTTTTAGTTTTCAAAACTAGTACAACATCCTTGTTTCTTATGCTTATGTGCAATAAAAAGAAGGATTTAGAACAGTAAATCTAAATTGAAATATGGTAAGGATTGTTTATTTGAAATCTAGCTCATCATACTTGTAGAGAGACACACTTCAACAATCCTATAGCATTTTTATGACAGGTACAAAAAAATCTATATTTATAAATTGATAACATGGAATTTTGTTAGTCTGTCTAAACTATTCCAAATAATGGTAGATTTGTTAGGATCAAATGGTTTATTGAAATATATGTAAATTGATATTATTTAAAAACAAGTCATTACAACCCATAAATAAAATTACAACCCATATAAAGAGGTTAATTATCTTATATTGTTCCCAAAATATAAACATAAAGAGAAACCAAGCTTCCATGGCTACCTAATATTTCAATCTAGAACCTTGTCTACCTAAAATAAATATAAATATAAACAAATATTCTTGAACATAAAAAATGAACATTCCTATAAGGATGAATCCCTATGGACCTACAATAAACATAAATGAAAAAAATGTTCTTGAGCACAAGAAAAATGCACGATCCTAGAAGGAAGATTCTCTATGGAAACAAAAGTATATTAATTTGGAGTTCTTATAACTAAACAAAGAACTTATTATGTATTTAGGATAAAAAAATAATATATTTATACGAGTAAATTGCATAACACGCTTCCCATGAATGTGAACTTGGGGAGAGGTACTATAAGACTTCCCATGAACTTGAACTTGCGAGAGTTACTATAAGGGGCTGCCATTGTGTTATTGTTATTTTTTTATGTTATGAGTGCACAGTTTTATTCTTATTTTTATATGATATTTTTTTTTTATTAAAATAATATAAAATGTAGAATAAGTAATTGTGTATTTGTAAAGTGTAGCTATGTAAATACAAAAGTCTATCTCAAAACAAATTTAGGGTGTACGAACATCAAACCCCTTGAAAAATAATTGAACACAAACTATATGCCATTTATTGCATGGAAATTGATTTCTTACAATGCTAGCTTGAAAAAATGGTTCCTTATTGCATACGAATATGGAATGTAGACTCTAAAAGGGAAAATAGAACCAGGTTTTAAATGTGACCATAACAACTTATAAAGCTGGAAAAATTAATAAAATGGTTCCTTATTGCATACGAATATGGAATGTAGCCTCTAAAAGGGAAAATAGAACCAAGTTTTAAATGTGACCATTATAAAGCTGGAAAAATTAATATTGTAAAAATACTAGTGATAATAATCATAGAAAAGTTGATTTTTTGTTTTACAATAAATATATTACTAACAGAAAAGAAAAGAAAATCATAACTTAAAAGAGATTGTTTTTTTCATAGTTGAATTAACAACCATGAAATGTCCATTTAAATCCAACCTATTCACTTATGGAAGCCATAGAAAAGAAATATGAAATTAGAATATTTAAAAAATAATTTTTAAATTTTTTTCAATCATATTAAAAAAAAAATCTCTATGTATATATATTAAATAAACAAATTATATATATATATATATATATATATATATATATATATATATATATATATATATAAACAAAAACATAAATATTATATATTTTTATATATAATATATTCAAAACTGTAACAATTCTAGTTAAATAATTTATTAAGTTTAATTAATTAAATAATTAACTGTCTTAATATATATTAGTTAAATAATGATTATTTATTAATAATATTATTTATTTATTGTTTAATGTATATTAATTAATTAATCAATTAATTAATTAACCCATTTAATGTTTGGATAACAAATTAAAGTTTAATAAATTTTAATTTATTTAATAGAAAACTTAACGTATTGAGGGATGGTTGGCATTGAATGGAGGGATAAGGCATTGAATGGAGGGATAAGGTGGTTGGCATTGAATGGAGAGGTGGTGAATGGACGGGGGGATAGGAGGGGGAAAGGACATTCGAGAAGGGGCACTTTTGGATTTGAGGGGTAGGAAGAATTTTGGGAGAGGGGGATAGATTGTATTGGAGCAATTTTCCATGGGAGGGATTGAAAGACTGCATTTTCTGGTTTTAGGCTAGACAAATTTGTTGGACTGTTATAGGGGAGCATCGGTTGCTAAGATTTTTGGGCTCGAGGGCCAGGAATCCTCATGGAATCGTGGAGCTAGGGAGCCGGATAGGCTCTGTTCCTAGCTGGAAGGGAGAAAAGATTCAGTTTTGGGAAGATTTTGGGTAGAGCAGCGAGGACAGATGGAGTTGGGGAAACAACATCACTGAGAGGTATTTATGCCATTATCGATATGATGGTTCACTATTTTACTAAGCTGTGTATGTTTAATTATATATATATGATTTATATATCAGGTTGCTCACTCATAATTTCCTGAACCATGAACTGTTAGTTTGTTAGTTGTTGAATATAAAAATGTAAAAAAAATATTATGATATAAATTTTATGCTTAAATGTATTAAGTTTTAGGTTCTGTTAGTAGGACACTATACATGGTATCAGAGCCCTGGTTTAAAATCGGGAGCCAAGGGCTTACCTACCTACCCAGAAATTTAAACAAACCCCACCCAGAAATTTAAACAACTTCTAATTAGTTATATTGAAACCCTGAATAAACTGTATAGGGAAAATATGTATAGAAAGCATCCCTGAAAACCTGAAACCCCTTAATGAGATATAAATCCGAGCTTAAGCTCCAAGCAACCTGCAAGCCAAAAAAAAAAATAAAGCAAACTTTAAACACTTGTTTTTAAATAAATA
>JZKD02S2145907.1:834455-845913 GCA_000966675.3 Picea glauca
ATGTTGGATATGATGCAATCTATTATGTGAATGATAATTCTATGAATGGGTAACGTTAATTGAATTATGGGATATTATGAGATCTATTTCTAACTTGAAAATTTGATGTTAAGTTTTTGGTACAGGGATACCAAATTGATATTTTAGTTATATGCAATTACATGATAACAATGCATAGATGTGTATGAGTTTGTGTTACAGACTAATCTGCAGGTCATTGGGCTATGAAATAGCTAAGGGATAATGATAATGAAAGTGGATGTCATGACCACTGACCGAGAAACAATATGGTATGAATCTTTGTATGTGAAATTATATTGGTTTGGATGAATTTCTATGATATGTGGATTGCCCAAAAACTGAATAGACGATGACAAAACTCCCAGCAACACAGTGCCACTGTACATTCCATTATAGGGTGTGGACCCTAGTCATGATTAGGAGGGGTGGAGGCATTTACCACCGTGTATCCTCTGAAACCTGAAGTCATGGGAGGACGGTGTTAGCTCACGCTCCCCTAGACGTGTGATGATGACTGTCAGTTGCCTGCTAGGGAAGCTTGGTCAAGATAGTGACACTTCCGCTTACGGGTTCTATTTGGGGTTCGGTTAATATAGTTGATGCTCTAAGATAGTCTAGTAGAGGAAGGATAGGAATATAATATGGGAGTAAGTTATGGAGGAAGGATGAGTATAAATAGTTGAGAGTGAATGGAGATTTGTCTTATGGTGGAATATTCATAATTATGTAACTAAACTACAATTGTCTAAATAACATTATTGAGCTAGATAATTGTAATTAAAGGATTTTGCAAACATTTGACTGGTTTATTGTCTTTTATAAAATGAATAGTCTTGTTGAATGGATTGGATGCATATGGAAATTACTATAGAGATGGTAGTTATTGTTATTAGTACATGCATGAGACTTGTATGTACTAGCTACACATGCATTTCTTGCACATGTACACTAGTATGTATGAGTTTTCTTGGCTTACTTACTAATAATGTCAGTTATTTGTTATGAATGTGTGAACGATGTTTCTTTTCCCTTGTATCATAAAATACTTTAACTTCGGGATGAAGTTTCCTGAAGGGTGGGTGTATGTAACAACCCCAGTTAAATAATTACTTAAGGTTTATTAAGTTTAATTAATTAAATAATTAACTGTCCTAATGTATATTAGTTAAATAATGATTATTTATTAATAATATTATTTATTTATTTATTGTTTAATGTATATTAATTAATTAATTAATTAACTCATTTAATGTTTGGGTAACGAATTAAAGTTTAATAAATTTTAATTTATTTAATAGAAAACTTAACATATTGAGGGATGGTTGGCATTGAATGGAGGGATAAGGTGGTTGGCATTGAATGGAGAGGCGATGAATGAATGGGGGGATATGAGGGGGCAAGGACATTCTAGAAGGGGTACTTTTGGATTTGAGGGGCAGGGAGAATTTTGGGAGAGGAGGGACGATTGTATTGGAGCATTTTTCCAGGGGAGGGATTGAAAGACTACATTTTCTAGTTTTAGGCTGGAGGAATTTGTTGGACTGTTACAGGGGAGTATCGGTTGCTTGGAGTTTTGGGCTCGGGGGCCAGGAATCCTCACAGAATCCTGGAGCTAGGGAGTCAGATAGGCTTTGTTCCTAGCTAGCCGGGAGGAAAGATTAAGTTTTGGGAAGAGTTTGGGCAGAGCAGCGAGGACAAATGGAGTTAAGGAAACAACATCACTGAGAGGTAATTATGTCATTATCGATATGATGGCTCACTATTTTACTAAGTTGTGTATGTTTAATTATATATATATGATTTGTATATCAGTTTTCTCACTCATAATTTGTTGAACCATGAGCTGTTAGTTTGTTAGTTGTTGAATATAAAACTGTAAAAAAAAATATTCTGATATAAATTTTATGCTTAAATGTATTAAGTTTTAGGTTATGTTAGTAGGAGACTACAAAAGCTAAGCTAATATAGTTATAAAACGTTAGCCAACATAAATCATTTTTGAAATGGATGGGTTAAAAAAAAACTAATACAATAATTAAGTTAAAACAACTTTTCTAAGGATGGGTCGACGTAAGCATGCACCTTATCATCGGTCATGGGTTGAAGCTTTCACACCCATTGAAATTCAAACCTGGTGCCTCTCACAAAAACCCCGAAAGCCAAGCCACTTCAATTAAAAAACGTGAGAAAATGCATAATTAAACCTATTAGAACCAACTGAAACCCCACTAAGTTTGTAGGTTAATGATCATTTTGAAGGCCATAAGAAGACAAAATAAATACTAAATTAAAGTTTCATTGAATAGATATATAAATGAGAATATCGTTGCTCAAGCCTCTCTGTGGTGAACTTTAAACCTCGAAAGGTAGTCCATGGTCGATTTCTTGGATCATTTAGAAAGTATGTTTTTAAATCCCCATGAGCATGGCCGCAACATTTGGAGGCCGACCATAGGCTGCTACTCTCCCTTGTGAGTACTTAAACCTTGTATCTAAAGAACAACATTACCATTGCTAGGTTCAAATCATGCATGGCTCCAAAACCTTGATGGGGCCATGCCCTTTTCTTGCTCACTACAAACCATGATCGCATACCCTCGAAAGCCAAATTCATCATCGTGAATCCTAGTCACCTATGCAGAGAAATATGGGGTAAAATCATGAATATGGGTAAAACTTTTGTGAGAATTGGGTCTCCAAAATTCCTAGCGGCATTTTCTTGGCCGAAAGATAGGATTTTTCGGCTGAAAGTTCACACGACAAATCTAGCGGTGCCCTCAACAATCATGTATGAGATTTTCTAGATGAATTTTTTTCCCGCAGTAAGCATATTTCGACCGAAATATTATTTCAGTTGAAAACCTACAAATGAGATTGTTTATAGGAGAATGTGAATTATCTCCATCTTCCTTGAATTTTGGAGGTAGCAGACTCCTACAAATACTCATAATTTTATTTCAGAATTGATACCAACATTTTAAAAATTGAATCTACTTTCATTGTATATAATTTCTTTTCATTTTCATTGTTTTTGTATAATTTTATTTAGTTTTATAAAAATATCACTCCATAATATTTTCAGGTGACATTATGATTCAGTGAAAGGAAAAATCCATATCTCAAAAAATACATAGTGGAAAATTATGGAAAATTTATATTCAAAATCCTTAAATTGTTCTATTCAAAAGGGTATTTTTAGATTTTACTTTTAAGTAAAAATTAAGATAGATACATGGTGAGGGGAACCATATGTTTAAAATATGCAACCTTTTCAGATTGATCAACTTCAAAAAATTCTAGAAATTATTAAATTCAGTCATCAGATTCAAAACTATAGTCATCAAAAAATAGAGTCTTTGTAGATTATTATTTTTTAACAAAAAATCGGAAAAATATATTAAAAGTGTGGATGAATCCATTGATTTACAAAAGAGGGGCCATTACAGGCCTTCAAGAAGTAGAGAGTATGAAATTTGGAGGACTTGAAACAAAAATAATTTTCATGGTGCGTCCTCCTTCCCTAACAAAATTGTTGTGATTGTATTTCACCGAGTACAATCAATAGAAGATACCATTTATAAATAACGAGAAACAAAACATGACAGAAAAAAATTTAAAGGGTTCAAATACCCGATTCCAATTTGATCTATTGTTTCCCTAGAAATGCTTCTTGATGAGGCTCATTGAGATCCAGAATATGATTCACTGAGATTGAATTTTCATTTTTGGAATCTCCCTGTTGAATTTTAGGGTTGCTTGGTTGATGTTGCACTCCTTCCAGCTAGCCCAAATGATGTTTCATTGTCTCCATGATGTTGCGTTGTTCCTCATTATGTATCCTTTGAGCATAACTCTCATTTTGGAGTCTCTCTATCATCTGCCTATGTTGGGACAAAGTTTCAAGTTCAAATGTCCTGGTGGAGCTAAGAGCTCCCAGTGGAATTCTCATCCTATGACAGCCTATGCATTCTTCCTTAATTGAATTATCATCCAATTGTCCAAAATCCATGAAGAGGTCTTTACCACCCTGCATAACTTTGGGCGTTGGGTTGCTTTGAAATCTCCAATCTGCGTCCAAACTACTGGGGAAGCCATTGAGATGTAGTGAGAGGGTAGGACTTTGGAAAGAGGAGGAAGCAAGTGATTCTGGAATACATAGAAGCCACAAGAAGGGAGAAATAATAAATATATGTAAGGGAAGGTGCGGAGGTGAGTCCAAAGAGTCTAGAGTTTGCAAGAATGACTAAAACGGGCTCCGAGAGAAACAAAGTCGAAACAGGGCTTGGTGACTGAAAAGAGTCAGGACGAGATGAGGAGGAGTCTCAAAGCACTGGGAGGGGAAGGACAAGAAAAAATGAGCCCTCTGAATTCCAGTCTAGGCATGGCATATGCTAGGTGGGGAGAAAAGTGAGGACTTCAGGGTGAGGTGAGGAAAAATTAGGAAACTCTTAGGGGAGAAAAACTAGATAGAAAACGTTAAGGGGTGGATAGAGAGACTTACCCAGACCACTAAATGTATTTTTTCCTCCAGGGACGATTACATGCCAGTAATAACCCATTTTTCATTTAATGTTGAATTTGTGCTAGCTAGAAAGATTGTGAAATATTTCTTGTGCGATGTACCTTTGGCCTCCATGCTTCCAGACTTGGAGATGAACTTGATGTCACCTTGACTCTTAATCTATTTTACTGGGTTGTCACATGCCTTGTTCATCTGTTTTGGATCCTTGTGTTCCTAAGCTCCCACGAGTGTTGAAGGACGAAACTCCTGA
The DNA here is from genome assembly GCA_000966675.3 of Picea glauca. Taxonomy (NCBI): domain Eukaryota; kingdom Viridiplantae; phylum Streptophyta; class Pinopsida; order Pinales; family Pinaceae; genus Picea; species Picea glauca. Next base: position 839,249 of record JZKD02S2145907.1, read on the forward strand.
GCATCACAAACCATGATGAAACCTACACTTGATTTCTTAGTCATTGCTGCATAGTGGTCGATGGGACTTCTCTGTGTGTCTAGACCTCATCCCCTCTCCTGATCTGTTATCCACGCGTCCCATCCACCTGGTGTAATGTACCCCAAATTTACCAAAAAAAAAAAAAATGGTTATGTGTATTAATGCTTCTTGAATCTTTCCTATTTGTTCCACATGATCTTTATTATCATCACATCAACAATATAATGTATTCTTTTACTTACGGTGTCTATCATGTCATACTTTCCATAACCATAATACTATTCTTATCATGGGGCATCTATATAAGTTTGTTTACCATAGTACTAACTCATATCCCAACTCATCATATTCTACTTTATATCCAATACATGAGTACTTAAAGCTTACCCAAAAGTAATCCCAACTATTGTGTTTCTTATTTATACTCTTATATAACATGTCTAAAGAATATTGGAATTATCATAGGATATAAATTCTCTCTCTCTCTCTCTCTCTCTCTCTCTCTCTCTCTATATATATATATATATATATATATATATATGATAGTCTTATTCATTTTAGATCGTATGGAAGGTATTACATTCATTACACGAGCTTCTTAATGTTACTATATATAAAAACATGTCCACTTAATACATCCCTTAACTCTAATGTATAGATACATTGACCATTATACATAGAGGTCATATTTCATTAGTTTTACTTTTAAAAAACTTAACAAGGTAACTACCTATATAATACATGCTAGTTGTGTTGCACAGGTTGCTCGGTACACAAGTGTTTTATTGTTTTAAAGGGTTGGTTTCCAACTAGACGTGACAGGTCGTAATCCTTAAAATCTGGTAAAGCACTTAACCCACCCTTAAACCCTAACTGAACAGTGTGAACGCCCACCCGACCTGGTGACATGGCCCAACAATGAATGTGTTTTGGTGAACTAGATTAAAGTCAATGTTAAGTCTATCCATAAACTCGTTAATCCTTTGGTCGAACAATTAAGGGTGGTCCTATATGTACTGGTTAGTTATATTACCATGCCCAATGCAGGCACTCCATGTTCGTTTGATCAAATGGCCTAGGTACTGTGAGAACCCTATCACCATTACTCTGCACTGCGAATGATTCTAGGTGGAATTTGTAACATTTTCCCCTTTGGCTCTGTGTATTTTGCGAAAAAATGCCCCAGCGTTAACCTTGTATGTTTTCCTCTGGATTTATGACCAGCGACATGGAGCCTCTTTCTCTATGTGATGAAAAAAGGGACGTGTGAAACCTACTATACCTGGTAACCCCAAAAGAGTCTTTGTCTCTTATATTTTTTGTAATAAGAAGTGGTTGGTTTGTAAGGGTAGTCATGATTGTAATTCCTCTATAACTGTCTCCTTTCGGCTCTTGTATTTGAATTTCTTTCCCTTTGCTTTCACTTAATCTCTGAATATCATTTACATCCATTCTTTGTGTGGCCTATCCTCCTTTGGTAAATCATGGTGAATTACACTATGGTAGGGCTAGCAGTTCTAGTGAGTGTAAACACCCTTTGTTCATAGTTTTCATTCGGGCTCTTTTTGGAGCTTATACGGGGCGATTTAATCTTCTAGTTCAAGATTTATTTCCCTTAATATTTAAGTAAGGATCCGTTGGCATGTCGATAGAACGTGACCTCGTCCTTTTGTTTATCGTTTATACTTGTGCATTGCTTAAGTTGTTCACGACATAAAATATCGCCCAAGATTCCATGGTTAAATCCTTCTTTGGGTTTCTATAGTAACTTTTAATTTTCTTATGGTTTTACTGTGTGTAAAAAGTCCAGACTATTATTCTTCGTTTTCCATAAAATATATCTTCCGGATTTGTAAAATGGCAAATATGGGCATGAACCCCGAACTATTGGTCCTCTATTTGGGTGTTCACATCCCAGAAACTTACTCTAAATTAATTCGTCGGGATTTTACACTGTGCATACTCGTAATGTTGTTTCTTGTGTATGAAGTAGGGTTTTTCTTACCTATGTATGGAAATTCATAACTGGGCCTGTAATAATTTCCTCTTAATTCCTTCACGTTTCATGTGTTTAAACAATAATCATGAAAGTCGTAAAGCTCCCCTCTATGTATAAATTCCACTAAAATTTATACAACATGTATTCTTATATAATACTCAACCCTAAGTCTTGTGTTCTTGAATCTGTGTTTTTAAACATTTATAATGTAATTTCTTCAGGTTACACCGAGATGAAAGGTTGAACCTTTCTTGTGCACCATTTAATGCTTTTAGATAGTAAGAGTTTTCCTTGAAATTGTATGCATGCCTCATAATGCTACTTATCTATGTATATAGGAGTCACTTACTCACAATGAATAATCATAAATAAATATACGATATTCCTTCTTTTGAAACCCTTGCAAATCCATGTACTTAACCAACTTTATAAAGAAAATCGGGAACTAGGTTTTTCATATACCCAATGTATAGATTCACCCTTTTTTAGGATCCCCGACTTTATATTATGTGCATAAATTCTAACTCTATAAACTGGGGTTTAATATTCTGTGTAAGTAAGGAAATGCTTTTCCCACTGTTGGGTTGCAAAATTTTATATACTTTTGATATATTTAACACTGTAAATCTTACAGCTCATAAAATATCTTTAGCATTGTTAGAGTTTATAACCAGTACAAACTTCTTATTTATGTGGGAGTTATGACTTGTACCCTTCAAATTCTTACTGTGATAATTCATCAATTTCATTCTTTATTTATGAAAATGTTATACTCAGATTTCATCACTTAATGATGGAGCCCTTGTCTTCTTTTGCGAGGGTACCCATTAGCCATTCTTGGGTCCACTCCTCCCCTTTGGATGGTCGACAGATTGTCTCTCAAACACCAGTGGGGACATCTTCTATGCCATCTTTAAGCTAAGTACTATTTCATTTGATCAATATTTATTTTCATTTGATTACTTAACACACATTTAATTGAATCTGTTGATTTTCCCTTTGCAGGATTAATCAATTCAAAGGAAAAGGATCAAGGGGATTGCCTTGCTCGAAAAGGTATTCGAGTTCAAACCCTTGCGTTTAGTTAAAACTTTTGAATTTTTGTTTATCAATGGTACAGGGTCCTTACCCTAGGGTACTCTACTGTAATAAGTTTGAACCATAGTTTCCTGGCTGTACATATCATTGGTGATTTAATTCTTAATGAACATACAGGTTATTGAAAACCATTTGATCAATTTTTTCAAGCATTGTAACGGTTGTTGTAGCTTGTATTTATGTACCATTGAAAATATTTGTTTATATCTCTAATGTAATATAAGAAAGATTGTTAATTTCATGCCTTTTGTATGACCTGATCACTAATCAATACTTATATTCTCAAGTAGATCAAGGATTGATAGAATCTTTCATTATATGAAACAACATGTGTTTGTATAACTCCCTGTATCTATACATGCATCTATATATATGTATTTACTTATAGAGACATATCTAAGTCATAAAGAAAATTGAATATTCATTCTAGCATTTCCTTTACATGAAAACACATGAGTATATCTACAGGTATATGTACAGTCAAGATTTAGGTAAAAACCACATCATAGGAACTCATTCTTCTACTAACAATTGAAATAAGTAGATTTTTATACATTCAATCAATCATTTATATTTGCACTAACATCACATAAACCCATCACACCTCTAATGAGTTGTAATCAACATACTTTTAACCAGAAAATAAGTAAAGATACTTATCTGAATAAAATTGATGCAGGAACACAAATGGAACAACCAAGTTCCACCCAACCATTAAACATAACAAAAAAATTACTTTCTTCGTTCACCCCCTAGCCTGAACATGAGTTCATAAGGGAAAATTGAAAATGATCCTCTTTTGATATAGTCCTACCTTCAGATCAGAAAATTCCCTTGCCTCACACTAACCAGTGTTCATAACAACAAGTAATATCCTTTCTCCAACATACTAAGCAATGTCCTGCCTCCTCCATATGTTGTATATCATAAACATCTTGTGCCTACATCATTTTCCCTCCTTGGGAATTTTCGTAGCTTTACAAATCCCTTATTTTCAGGGGCTGCTAGTGGTCAAATTCCTCATTTTCCACTTGTAAAATTCAGCCCTGAGGTAACTCAAGTCTGTTCCCCACTCATGGAGTCATGGTTAATTGTTCTCAACCTAGATGTTGCATTTGTCCTCCAACAATTAATATACAAAAATATTTTTCTTTTACATGTGTCGCAATCAAAGAGTTAGTTGGGAAAATCAAATCTTTGTCCAACAATCATAAATAATTAATTACAAATAATCAAATTCCAAATTTGGATTTGCCATAAATGGCAAAAAAAATTCAAATACGAATTTGCCAAAAATGAAAATTTATTCCTAAGTGCACACAGACTTTAATAATTAATTATTTTTGGGGATATTACATCCTCTCCTCTTTTAGTACAACACTATCCTCAATGTTCATTCCTCTCTTGGAATAGAGTTGGGTAATATTTCTACAAATCTTCCTCGAATTCCCAAGTGGCCTCCTTAGGACTAAAGTTCTTTCATTTCACTTTTACCTCGGCGATGGATCTGTTCCGTAGTACTATTTATTTCCTATCCAGAATGCGTAGAGGTTCCTCTTGGAAATCGCCTTCTAGTTCCACCTACACCATGTTCCAACTGATGATGTGAGTAGGATCATGAATATATGTTTTCAACAAAGAAACATGAAAAACATTATGAACTTTTAAATTTGCAGGGAGTGCGAGTTGATATGCCATGGTCCAATTCGAGATAAGATCTCGAAGGGGCCACAAAAACTAGGCACCAACTTTGAACAATTTCCTACCTTCAGTGAGGTTCTTATTGCATTGAATTTAAAATACATGTGGTCTCCAACTTGAAATTCCTAGTGTCTCCTTTTCAAATATGTGTAGATTTGTTGTATGTCTTGTGCCTCTTTTAAATTCAGATGTACCTTTCTTATTGCTTTCTCCATTTCCTAGAGCATTTATGGTCCCATCATAAGTCTGTCAACTAGGTTATCCCAACTAATCAGAGTTTTACATTTTCTATCGTACAGTACTTCGAAGGGACTCATCTTAGTTGACGTATGATAGCCATTATTGTACGCAAATTCCACTAAGTGTAGGTATTCCTCCCACTTAGTTGGTTTCGTTCTTATGTACATTCGTAACATGTATTCCACAATCTGTGTAACACCCCTCCTAGCTAAGGACATCTACTTAGTCAACCGGTGAATTTTTTTTTTTTAAAAGTGTGTGCACGTGTGCAGAAGAAAACAACCCCCTCAACTCTACGTCAGCACTCGGACCAACAGGACGCAAGTAAGACGAACACAATCAAGACGAACCGACATATCATAGCGACAACAAGAAGTGAACGCCCCCGAATGGGAGGCGGGAAATTAAAGGTTGTAGGCAGAGACAGACACCAGGGGCTAGGCACAGTACTGTCACAGAAAGAAAGAATCCGTCAGTAGAGTCGCAGTAGTGGAACTGTGCCTTTAAATAGCCCGAGACTACTGATACGGCTCAGAATGTTTCGCAAGAGTGGAACTGTGCCTTTAAACAGCCCGAGACTCTTGATACGGCACTGAATTCTTGACGCAGGGAAACGTACAGACACAAATGCTAGGGCTACTGAAGGGGACTAAATCCTGCCCGACACAAGCAGTCCAACCGACAACTATCACATCGCGACGCAACAAAAGACAACAAGGAACCCTCGTCTACTAAGGAAGACACGAGACAAGGACTCTGACCACAACAACCGTTATTATGACCAGGCACTAAATAGGACTTCCAGGAACAAGGGTTACCGACCCCACCAAGAAAGTCATACATCCATGCGCAGCAACAATTAAACAAGCATCCCATCATTAAGACCTTGCAACCTTGGGATAACATCAAACATTAAAATTGAGGAGCATACCCTAAATTAACTTTCAGCTTAATTTATCAACATCATGGCATGTATCAGATATAGCATAAACAAACGGAACTACCTAATCTAGTGTAACATGACCATTCCACGCCAATTGCAATAAACATTAGTCCCAAGAGCCTTGATTCCTTAACATGGGTTCACGATAACTAAAAGCATCATCCTTAATACATATAACTATTAGCATAAACATCCACTACATCATATGGGGTAGACCTTGAGCTCCATAAACTCATTGCACCAAGATTCTATACATTGTTAACATAACCATTAAATATTCATCACATTCTCATCACTTTAACCAATAGCATTAAACCTAAACATTAACTTAACCTATGATCATCTCAATCATTCCATCATCTAATAACACCATTCGATGCTCATTACATTTTCATTATTTTAAAACATATAACACTAAAGATCAGCATTTCCTTGAGCACTACTGAAACCATTTCATGGCCTAACACCTTTATAAAACAATAAAATAATTCATACCACAATTTCCGAGGCGTATAACAAATTTTATTGCATAAACATATATCATTGCCATTAAACAATACAATAATTGTTTCATACAATATTACTGCAGTTTTAACAAATATTACCGAGGTATATAACAAATTTTATTGCATAAAACAATTATCATTGCAATTCAACAATACA
>JZKD02S2145907.1:845923-865185 GCA_000966675.3 Picea glauca
AGTTCGAGCCACGGCGGGAGTGCTAGCAGGCGGTGGCAGGGCTGCTATCCACCCCTCTCCCTCAACCTCTCTGCAATTGTGTGTGGCCCCTTTACTCCATATGTGAGTCAATTCGTCAAGCTATCGTCAGCCTGCATCACCAATAATCATGTCAGAAATGTCGTCATCAAATCATCAAATCAAATCAACATCATAATAAACATATCAACTCAAAAACACACTCCCTGACTCAGTCCGGAGTCCAAGGGGGTCCACCGATGTCTCCGCATCCTCAAGGTCACAAACCTGCACACTCAATAAACTGATTCAATAGCACCTGTCTATATGAATAGTAACACATCATATCATCTGTCAATCACATCATAATCATATACATAAGGTCTAACATCAAAATGGTCCAGATCACTTGCGAGCAAGTGTCCTCAAATAATAAGTAGTCTCAGTGCGCCAGAGCGGGATGTTACAATCTGATTCATTCATTCAATTTTCCCATCATTTTGTGGGTGGTAGATTGTGCTTAAATTCAGGTTAATATTCAACCCTAAAAACAATTCTCTCCAAAACATTGATGCAAATTTTACATCTCTATCCAAAATCAACATTTTAGGAATTCCATGAAATCTAAATATTTCCTTCATAAATATTCCGGCGATGTTAATAGATTTATACGTAGATTTCACAGGAATAAAATGTGCAAACTTGCTAATTTTATCAATCACTACCATAATCGAATCATTCTTCCTTTTAGTTTTAGGAAAACCTGTGATAAAGTCAAGTGGGATAGTCTGCCACATCCATTCTCATATAGGTAGAGGTTGTAGCAGGTCGGCTAGATGTTGATGTTCATCCTTCACATTTTGACAATCTAGGCATTTAGATAAGTATTCAGTTGTCTCGCCTTTCATGTTAGTAAAATAAAATAACTTCCTCAAAGTTGTTACCATTTTATGGTATCCCGACTGACCAGAATATGGCTTTTTATGTAATTCATCCAAAAATTTTAGATTTAATTCAGTAGAATATGGTATGTACAACCTGTTTTTGAATCTTATCAGTCCATTTTTATCCAAACTCATATCTGTTCTGTCCAATTTTTTTGTATTTCCTTGAAATTCTGCTACTGTTTTGATGTATTTTTCATCATTACAACTTGCAGATTTTATTCTTTGTTCAATATTGTTTTCTTCTCTACTAATACTTATCTCAAAAAGTCCATTGGTTCTCCTACTTAAGTCATCTGGAACTTTTTTTTCTTTACCCTTGATGTGTCTTACTTCGAAGTCGAATTCACTCAAGAAGGCCATCCACCTGGCTTACCTTGCATTAAGATCTAGTTGATTGAATAAGAATTTCACACCACTCTTATCAGTTAGAAACATAAATTTTATTCCCATTAAATAGTGTCGCGACATTTTAGCGCATGAATTACAACTGCTAAATCCAAGTCATGTGTGACGTAGTTTCGTTCATTCTCTTTTAGTTTTCATGATTCATAGAAAATAACGTGCCCTTATTGAGTTAGGACACCTCCCAAGCCTTCTTTTCTCACATCCACGCAAACTGTAAAGTCTTTATCAAGGTCTGCTACCCTCAAAATAGGTGTGGTTGTTAACAATTATTTTATCTTATTAAAATTGTCTTGACATTTCTGTGAGAAAGAAAACTTTGTTCCCATTTTCTGTAGGGATGTGATTCGATATGAAATCTTAGAGAACCCATCGATAAATTTGTGGTAGTAACTGGTAATTCCCATGAATGGCCAGATGTCTACCACATCCTTAGGGATATGCCATTCCATGATGGCTCTTATCTTCTCTAGGTCAACTGCAATACCTTCTTTAGATATTACATGTCTTAGGTACTGTATTCTCTTTTCGTATATTTCACATTTGTCAAATTTTGCATACAACTTGTGTTTCCTTAAGGTCTGCAATACTATTTTTAGATGTTCTTCGTGTTCTTCTTCCATTTTTGAATAAACTAAAATTTTCCTAATAAATACCAAAACATATTTATCCAAATATTCATTGAATATGCTATTCGTCAAACACATAAATGTTGTTGGTGCATTAGTAAGAACAAATGGGATAACAACAAAGTCACAATTTCCATATATCATTCTAAAAGTTGTTTTACTTATATATTCATCCTTTATTCTGACTTGGTGAGAACCAGAACTTAAATATAACTTAGAGAAAATATTTTCTCCTCCCACTTGGTCAAACATGTCATTAATTATAGGTAGAGGATACTTATTATTAATATTCATATTGTTTAACTTTCTATAATCAATACATAATATTAAAGTCCAATCTTTTTTTTACCGAAAAGGATTGGTACTCTCCATGGCAAGACACTTGGTCTGATGTATTCTTTGTCCAACAATTCTTGTAGCTGAATTTTCAGCTCTATCAATTCAAGTAAACTCATCCTATAGGGTGCCTCAGATATCAGGGTTGATCTAGGTAGAAGATCGATAGAGAAATATATCTCTCTTCTTGGAGGCATTTCTAGTATTTCGTCCACAAATAAATCTCTAAACTCATGTAAGACGATAAAGTCTTCTAGCCTGGGTTTATCTTCCTTTTCTAACAGATTAGTCACTTGAATAGCATAAATCTGACAACCCTTATTCATGCATTTCTTAAACTACATGGCTGAAATCTACCTAACTGAGACTGGTTTTCTGATGCCTTGTATTGTCTTAACTGTGTTGTTTTCATCTCTGTAAGTAAGTGATTTTTTGTAACAATCCAAAATTACTTTATGTTTCTATAACCAGTCCATTCCAATGATTATATTGTAAGATCCCAAAGGTAAAATACTCATATTTAACTTTGTATTTTGGCCATCTAAACTGAGTTCACAATCAGAAATGAAATTTGTTACCTTCCTCTTACTCCCCGTTGCTGGCTGCACTAACCAAGATTTAGCATTCCTTACTTTATTAATCTTGTTTGAATCAAATAAACCAAGAGTAACATAACTCAGACTCGCTCCTGGGTCAATTAAAATAGAAATATGATTATTATTAACTTTTCCTTCAACCTCCACTATAGTGGATTGATGATCATCTTATCGATCATCTACAACTGCATTAATTATATGCATTATTTTGCTCACATCACCTACTACAGAGGATTCTTGCAGGTTATGGACTGTGGTCCTTGTCGCATAAGTTAAACATGGACAATTCCTCCTCAAGTGCAGTTCTCCACACTCCCAACATTTTAATGGTTCCCTGGGGCTGACCCCAATTTTCTTGGTTCCCGTATTAACTGGTCTAACTCCCCCTTGGGTGTTCTAATTATTCGAATGAAAATATTTACTTTGGAAATTCTTTGCCATATTCCGGAAAGTTGCTAGCTGGAAGCCTTTCTTCCGCTAATTCATTATGTCCTATTTCTTATCCTTCCAAGCATTGGGAACTTCAAACCATTGTGTGTACTGATCATAGCACATCCAATCCATTCTAAAAATTTCACTTAAATTTTTGGGATTTTCTAATTCAATTCTATCCTTACAGGACTATGGTAGGAAACTTAGGAATCATTGGATTTTTACTTTGTCTTCCTTGATGTATGGCACAAATCTTAATAATTCAAGAAAGTTTTTTATCAGGTCGTCCATGGTCATTTTTCTGAATATTAGCTCATAAAATTCTTTGGTATTTCTTTAATAATAAATTTCTGATAAATACGGTTTCTTGAAGTATTTCTTGAAATCTGACCATTCCATCTATTTCTCTTTTAAGCCCTTGGCCAACTTCAGGTCCTACCACCAAATAATCATTTTTCCTTTCAGGTTATAAATGGCCATTCTGACCTCCATGTTACTAGAATAACTATAAATCTGGAAATACTTCTTTATATCCAATAACCATGCTTCAACCTCTTCCCCTATCCTAGAATCTCCATCAAAGGTGGATGGTTTGATCTTCTTCAATTTACCTTCCAGGTGATCCACCTATTTTATTTTCCTTCCATTGGTTGTTTTATTTTCTGTTGATGGTGTGCCTTCAGAAGAATTGTTCTTGTTTTCTAATTAATGAACATAATTTTTTGAGTCTCGTTTGTTGACTTCGCCTTCCTTTTCGTTGTCTTTTGGGCTCTTCTTTGTTATGATGTTGTGCAACAACACTTCATTTATCTCTTGTTGGTATTCATGTTCCATTTTTAGTTTCTCATTATCTACCTTGAATGATTGCAACTCCACGATAAGGTTCCTCATTGTTTCCATAACCTAAGTGGATGAAATTCCTTCATTGTTTTGTCCATGTTCTTTAGGAGGTCCTTGATTTGGATTCTCCTCATGTATGATCTCCTCTTCGTTCTGTGCTGCCATTATCACAACATAACAACATTTTTTTGTTTGTAATAGTAAGCATTTTGGTTAGTTTTTCTTTTAACAGGATAAAATGTACTAAACACATATTGGCCCTGCTTTGAGGCCCAAGTGTTGTAACCTTCAACTTTGATACCATATGTAATGTAACCAAAATTTACCAAAATAAAAAAAAAATTGTTAGGTGCATTAACGCTTCTTGACTCTTTCCTATTTGTTCAACATGATATTTATTATCGTTGTATCAACAATATAATGTATTCTTTTACTTACATCGTCTATCATGTCATGCTTTCCATAGCTAATATAATGTTCTTATCATGGCACATCTATATAAGTTTTTTTACCATAGTACTAACTCATATCCCAACTCAACATATTCTACTTTATATCCAATGCATGAGTACTTAAATCTTACCCAAAAGTAATCCCAACTATTGTGTTTCTTATTTATACTCTTATATAACATGTCTAAAGAATATTGGAATTATCATATGATATAAAGTATTTAATCTCTGTGTGTGTGTGTGTGTGTGTGTGTATCTATCTATATATGTATGTATGTATATATCCATGTATGATATTCTTATTCCTTTGAGATCATATGGGAGGTATTACATTCATTACATGATCTTCTTAACGTTACTATATATAAAAACATGTCCACTTAATACATCCCTTACCTCTACTGTATACATACTTTAAGCATTATACATGGAGGTTGTATTTCATTAGTTTTACTTTTAAAAAACTTAGCAAGGTAAATACCTATATAATAAATGCCAATTGTGTTGCATAGGTTGGTCGGTACACAAGCGTTTTATCATTTTAAAGGGTTGGTTTCCAGCTAGGAGTGATAGGTTGTAATCCTTAAAACCTGGTAAAGAACTTAACCCACCCTTAAACCCTAACTGAACAATGTGAGATCCCACCCGACCTGGTGACATGGCACAACATTGAATGCATTTTGTTGAACTAGATTAAAGGCAATGTTAAGTATGTCTGTAAACTCATTAATCCTCTGGTAGAACAATTAAGGGTGGTCTTGTACATACTGGTTAGTTAATTTACTGTGTCGAATGCGGGAACACCATGTTCTTTTTATCACATGGCTCGGGTACTATGAGAACCCTATCACCATTACTCTGCACTGCAAAGTATTCTAGGTGGCATTTGTAACGTTTTCCCCTTTGGCTCTCTGCATTTTGTGAAAAACACCCCAGTGTTAACCCTGTATGTTTTCCTCTAGATTTATGACCAGCGACATGGAGTGACTTGCTCTTTGTAAGGAAAAAATGGAGGCATGAAACCTACTATATTAGGTAACCCCAAAATAACATATGTCGCTTGTGTTTTCTATAATAAGAAGTGGTTAGTTTGTAAGGGTAGTCATTATTGTAATTCCTCTGTAACTGTCTCCTTTTGTCTCTTGGATTTGAAGTTCTTTCCCTTTTCTTTCACCTAATCTCTGAATATCATTTACATCCACTCTCTTTGTGGTCTATCCTCCTTGGGTAAATCGTGGTGAATTACGCTATGGTAGGGTTATCATTTCTAGTGAGTGTAAACACCCTTTGTCCATAGTTTTCATTCCAAATCTGTTTGAAGCTTATGCAAAGCGATTTAATCTTCTGGTTCAAGATTTATCTCCCCGAATATTTAAGTAAGGGTCTGTTGGCATGTCGATATACTATGACCTTGTCCTTATTTTTATCATTTATACGTGTACATTGCTTAAGTTGTTCACGGCATAAAATATCGCCCGAGATTCCGTGGTTAAATCCTTCTCTGTGTTTCTACAGTAAATTTTAATTTTCTTGTGGTTTTACTGAGTGTAAAAAGTGCAGACTATTATTCCCTATTTTCCATACGATATATCTCTTGGATTTGTAAAAACACAAATATGGGCATGAACCCCTAACTATCGGTCCTCTATTTGGGTTTTCACATCCCAGAAATTTACTGTAAAATTATTCACCAAGATTTTATACTGTTCATACTCATAATGTTGTTTCCTGTGTATGCAGTAGGGTTTTTCTTACATATGGAGGGAAATAAGTAACTGGGCCTCTAAGACTTTCCTCTTAATTACTTCACGTTTCACATGTTTAAATAGTAACCATGAAAGTCGTAAAGCTTCCCTCTATGCATAAATTCCACTAAAATTTATACAACATGTATTCTTATATAATACTCAACCCTAAGTCCTATGTTCTTGAATATGTGTTTCTAAACAATTATAATGTAATTTCTTTAGGTTACACTGAGATGTAAGATCAAACCTTTCTTGTGCATCGTTTAATACTTTTGGATAGTAAGAGTGATCTGGATTATTTTCGACACGAAATGCAAGCGAAGATATAATAAAGAAATGCACAGAGATATCGCATATATTAAATAAGATAACATAAATGTATCAGAGATGCAATCATAAACATAAAGATACAGTAATACATGATTTATATTAATGAAAGAAATGTACAGAGACTGTAAAAATACAGAGTGAAAGACTCGCTATAATGGTGGCATCTTATCTCTGAGAAGAGATGCGACTGCTACTCGCATTTGCAAGAAGATGATTACAATGAGGCTCTGAAGGCATTTTTACAATAAACCAGAATTCCAAAAACCCTAGACATTAAAAAACCTAACACTAGGAAATGAAGCGCCAAAAGTCATGTGGGCCCCGTTTGGGTAAGTGAGTACATCAACTTCCCGGGGTCGTAACTTTTGCACACGATTTTCGTTTTAGGAGTGTGATAGCTTGTCGAAAAGGTATCGTTGAGGAGATTCATTTTGGGGGATCAATAATGCCTGTGTCTATCATTGAGAAACTCGATCTAGAAAAACCTTCATTTATGCCCTCAAAATGCCCCCGTAAGTTAAAACCTACCAAAAATAGTAAATTGCCAAAATTGCCAAAAAATTGTTTTGATCCAGTCAGAAAAGGTGGGTGGACATCGATATCCATCTAGATCAATCCTCCCTACTTATGAAACAATGGTCTCCATTGCGTCGATTTCCTAGGGGAGATGGAAATGCATCTGTTGAATCTACATCTTGGTGAGTTGCTTGTCTTGCTGGAGACATCACGTTGCTCAGTTTGTGGAAGTATGTCACGAACCTGTTTAGGTTGAGGTTGTTCAACAATTCGATATACAAAAGAGGACGGTGTGTAGAAGGAATCTTTGCACTTTGATGCAACCTTCCAGACTTACTTCTTTTGGATAGAAGGTGCTTTGAGAAAGGTTGTTGTGGGTGCAGTGTCCTTTTGTTCTCCTTTTCAACAGATTGTGAAGAAGTTGAATTTTGTAGTATGAGATACTACCTTGTGACATTTTTTAGGTGGAATAGTAGTCGGAACTACCTCTAGTATTCTATAGAGATGACCCCCTAGAGAAACAATGACACTGTGAGGTCGAGACTCATAACCAGGATGGCGCTTCCATATATATGGTTGGCCCAAGAGAACATCACAGACATCCAGTGAGGAAACATCACATAATACCTCATCCTTTCAGGGTTGGATGTTGCATGACAATCAACATTGTTGGCTGACATGGAGATCTCGTCCTTAGCGAAGCCACCCGATGTTGTATGGCTGCAGGTGTGATGTTATCGACAATCCAAACTATTTGACGACCTCTGCTGAGATGAGGTTCTTCCGAATTCCGCTATCAACAATAAAATGCAGCAGGGTCCCATTCACCCACATCTGTGAATGGAAAAGACACTCCCCCTCTTCAGGATCTGTTGGTTCTTCTAGTCGAATTGTTGCGGTAGCGACAATAGTAGTGGGGTATGCGTCAATGATCTATCCTATACCATTATGTTCATAATCATATTCAGAATCGGGGTTCGGATCTTTGTCTTTGATCTCGGCCACCAATGATTTTTTTGAGCGACAGTCATCGGTATTATTCCAGGGGATTTTGTGAAACTCACACCATTTTCCTATGTCCTTATTTGTCTTCCAGTAGCCCCTCTTTTCCTATGTCTTGGAATGGTTTTCAGGAGACTATTTGTTAGGGCCGTCTTTGTCATACTTCTTTGCAGACCCAAAATCCCATTTGTTATGGTGCTTAAATTTTTTATTGATTTTAACAGCATATCGATAAGTAGCACTGAGTGATGAGATGTCCAGAAAATACATTTTAGTCTAGATGTATCTGTGTAAAGCCCCATGGTATTTCAGAACCAAATGTCACTCAGAGTCTTTGATACCCATCTTGGTGCACAAGGTATGGAAGGTATTGGTGAACTCCGTAACTGCTTGGCCCCTCTCTTTTCATAGTCTGGTCCATCTCATGTACTGGTCCTCATAGTTGCCAATAGGGTAATACGTTTCCTTTACTGCATCCACAAAAGAATCCCAAGTGGGATCGACGTCGTATATTCCAGAATCCTTTGTGGAACTTTGATCCTAGTAATTTTCCCACCAATGTTTGACATGAGGCAGAGATTTAAGGAGTGTGAAGGTGATATTTTCTTTGTCGAAAAAATTGTGAACGAAGAAATAACTTTCTAGCAAAGTTAACCATTTTTCTAGGGCTTCTACATCTATCTATCCTTCAAATACAGGAATATCAAATTTAACTTGTACCTTGAAAGGAGAGGTGCCTCCAAAGTGGCCTCTTGATGAATATTCTCCTTCTGTTATCGACAGGAGTTGAAGAAGGTGGGCGAAATTCTCCATCATTTTGTCCCTTTGTCGTGTGAGAGTTTGCTCAAGCAACAAATTGATAGAATCATCTGCTCCGTCATTTTTCTTTTATTTCGCCATTGAGGGTTTCTTGGGTGTGTGACAATGATTTTATTCAAGAGAGACAAGCTCGAGACCCAATTTTCTATACTTGGACCTTGTCAGGGACATGCACTGAAAAAACGATTAATAGTAGCCTGCTCTGATACCACCGATCCGGATTATTTTTGGCACGAAATGCAAGCGGAGATATAATAAATAAATGCACAGAGATATTTCATATATTCAATAAGATAACATAAATGTATTAGATATGAAACCATAAACATAGATATACAGTAGTACATGATTTCTATTAATGTAATAAATGTATAGAGACTGTAAAAATACAGAGTGAAAGACTCGGTCGAATGGTGACAACTTATCTCTAAGAAGCCATGTGATGGCTCCTCACATTCACAAGAAGATGATTAAAATGATGCTATAAAGTCCTTTACAATAAATTTGAATGCGAAAAACCCTAGACATCCAAAAACCTAACCCTAGGAGATGAACTGCCAAAAGTCATGGGCCCCGTTTGGGTAAGTGAGTACATCAACTTCCTGGTGTCATAACTTTTGCATATGATCTCCATTTTAGGCGTGTGATAGCTCATTAGAAAGGTATCATTGAGGAGATTAATTTCGGGTGCTCAATAATGATATTGGATATCATTGAGAACCTTGATCACAAAAAACCTTCATTTAGGCCCTCAAAATGGCCCCGAAAAAAAAAACCTACTAAAAATAGTAAATTGCCAAAATTACCAGAAAACTATTTTGAGCTAGTTGGAAAAGGTGGGTGGCCACCAATATCCACTTGCATCAATCCTCCCTCCTTAGGAAGAAATGGTCTCCATTTCATTAAGTTCCCGGGGAAGAGGGAAAAACATTAGTTGAATCTGCATCTTGGTAAGTTGCTTGTCTTGTTGAAGACATCGTGCTGCTCAGTTCGTGTAAGTCTATCACAAACCTATTGAGGTTGAGGTTGTTCAACAAGTCGATATACATGAGAGGAAAGTGTGTAGAAGGAATCTTTGTGCTTTGTTGCAACCTTCTCAACCTGCTTCTTTTGGATAGAAGGTGCTTGGGGCAAGGTTGTAGTGGGTGCAGTGTCATTTTGTTCTCCTTTTGAACAGATTGTGAAGAAGATGAATTTTGCAGCATGAGATACTACCTTGCAACACCTTTTAGGTGGAACAGATCTCGCCCACCAATGACTCTTTTGAGCGACATTCATCGGTGTTGTGCCAGGGGATTTTTTGGAAATCACACCATTTTCTGGTGTCCTTCTTTGTCTTCTCATGACCCTTCTTTTCCTATGTCTTTGTCATACTTCGGTTGATGCAGATTTGTAGACCAGAACTCTCATTTTTTTTGGTGCTTAAATTTATGCTTGATTTTAACAGCATACCGATAAGTAGCACTGAGTGATGTGATGTCCAGAAAATCCATTTCAGTCTGGATGTATCTGTGTAGAGCCCCACGGTATTTCAGAACCAAATGTCGCTTGGAGTCTTTGATACCCAACTTGGTGCACAAGGTATAGAAGATATTGGTGAACTCCAAAACTTCTTGGCCCCTCTCTTTCCACAGTGTGGTCCATATCATGTACTGGTCCTCATACTTGCCAACAGGGTAATACTGCTCATTTACCGCATCCACAAAAAAATACTAAGTGGGATCAACCCCGTATATTCCAAACTCCTCTATGGAACTTTGCTCCCAGTAAGTTTCCCACCAATGTTTGAAATGAGGGAGATCTTCAAGGAGTGTGAAGGTGATATTTTCTTTGTCGAAAAAATTGTGAATAGAGAAATAATCTTCTAGCAGAGTTAACCATTTTTCTAGGGCTTCTGCATCTCTCTATCCTTCAAATACAGGAATATCAAAATTATCATATACCTTGAAAGGTGAGGTGCCTCGAAAGTGGCCGCTTGATGGAGATGTGTCTGCTATAATCAGCAGAAGTTTAAGGATGTGGGAAAAATTCTCCATCATTTTGTCCCTCTATCCCGTGAGAGCTTGCTCAAGCAACAGATTGATAGGATCATCTGCTCTGTCATTTTTCCTTTATTCCACCATTGGGGGTTCCTTGGGTGTGCGAGATAAATTTTCTTCAAGAGATACAATATTGAGACCCAACTTGCTATACTCAGACCTTATCGGGGATATGCATTGAAAAAATTATCAAGAGCAGCCTGCTCTGATACAACTGATCTGGATTATTTTCGGAACGAAATGCCATCAGAGATATAATAAAGAAATGCATAGATATATTCCATATATTCAATAATATAACATAAATGTATTAGAAATGAAACCATAAACAGAGATATACAGTAATACATGATTTCTATTAATGAAAGAAATGTACAGAGACTATAAAAATACAGAGTGAAGGACTCGCTAGAATGGTGGCAGATTATCTCTGAGAAGAGATGTGACGGCTACTCGCATTCGCAAGAAGATGATTACAATGAGTCTATGAAGGCATTCTTACAATAAAATGGAATGAAAAAAACCCTAGACATCCAAAAACCTAACCCTAGGAGATGAAGCACCAAAATTCATGTGGGCCCCGTTTGGGTAAGTGAGTACATCAACTTCCCGTGGTCATAACTTTTGCATACAATATCTCTTTTAGGCGTGTGATAGCTCGTTGGAAAGGTATCATTGAGGAGAATAATTTTGGGGGATCCATCATTCCCTTGACAATAATTGAGAACCTATATCTTGAAAAACCTTCATTTAGGCCATCAAAATGGCCCTGAAAGTTAAAACCTGCTAAAAATAGTAAATTGCCAAAATTTTCAAAAAACCATTTTGAGCCAGTTGGAAAAGGTGGGTGGCCACCGATATGCACCTAGATCAATCCTCCCTCATTAAGAAGAAATGGTATCCATTGAATTGAGTTCCCGGGGGAGAGGGAAAAGCGTTTGTTGAATCTACTTGTCTTCCTGGAGACATCGCGCTGCTAAGTTTGTGGAAGTTTGTCACGAACCTGTTGAGGTTGAGGTTGTTAAACAAGTCAAGATACATAAGAGGAATGTGTGCAAAAGGAATATGTGCACTTTGTTGCATCCTTCTCGTCCTGCTTCTTTTGGATAGAAGGTGCTTGGGGCAAGGTTGTGCTCGGTGCAGTGTCCTTTTGTTCTCCTTTTGAACAGATTGTGAAGAAGCTGAATTTTGTAGTATGAGATACTACCTTGCAACACTTTTTATGTGGAACACTAGTCAGAACTACCTCTTGTATTCTATAGAGATGACCCCTTAGAGAAACAATGACACTGCGGGGTCGAGACTCATAAACAACATGGCACTTCCACATATATATGGTTGTCCCAAGAGGACATCACAGACATCCAGTGGGGCAACATCACATAATACCTCATCCTTTAAGGGTTGGATGTCATCCTTGGTGAAGCCACCCGATGTTGTATGGCTAAAGGTGTGGTGTTGTTGACAATCCCAACTATTTGACGACCTCTGCTAAGATGGGGTTCTTCTGGCTTCCACTATCAACAATAAAATGCAGTGGAGTCCCCTTCACCCACATCTGTGAATGAAAAAGGTGCTCCCCCTCTTCAGGATCTATTGGTTCTTCTAGTCAATTTGTTGCGGTCGTGACAATAGAAGTGGGGTCTGCATCAATGATTTGTCCTTTACCATTATTTTGAGAATCAGATTCAGAATTAGGGTTTGGCTCTTTGTCTTTGATCTCAACCACCAATGACTTTTTTGAGAGACATTCATCGGTGTTGTGCCAGGGGATTTTGTGGAACTCGCACCATTTTATGGTGTCCTTATTTGTCTTCCCGTGACCCTTTTTTTCTTGTGTATTGGACTGGTCTTCAGGAGACTGTTTGTTAGGGCCATCTTTGTCATACTTCAGTTGTTGCGGATTTGCAGTCCCGAACTCCCATTTGTTCTGGTGCTTAAATTTCTGCTCAATTTTAACAGCATATCGATAACAAGCACCGAGTGATGAGATGTCTAGAAAGTCCATTTCAGTCTGGATGTATCTGTGTAGAGCCCCATGGTATTTCAGAACCAAATGTCGCTCGGAGTCTTTGATATCCAACTTGGTGCGCAAGGTATGGAAGGTATAGGTGAACTCTGGAACTACTTGGCCCCTCTCTTGCCGTAGTGTGGTCCATCTCATGTATTGGTCCTCATAGTTCCCAACAGGGTAATACTATTCCTTTACCCCATCCACCAAAAAATAATAAGTGGGATTGGCCCCGTATATTCCAAACTCCTCTGTGGAACTTTTCTCCTAGTAAGTTTCCCACTAATGTTTGACATAAGGGAGAGATTTAAGGAGTGCGAAGGTGATCTTTTCGTTGTCAGAAAAATTGTGGATAGAGAAAAAACCTTTTAGCAGATTTAACTATTTTTCTAGGGCTTCTGCATCTATCTATCCTTCAAATACCAGAATATCAAAATTAAATTGTACCTTGAAAGGCACTCTTCCTCTTCAACAATAAAATGTACCCAATGTTGTATGGTTGCGGGTGTGATGTTGTCGACAATCCCAACTATTTGACGAACTTTCCTAAGATGATATTCTTCTGGCTTCTGCTATCAACAATAAAATGTAGTGGGGTCCCCTTCACCCACATCTATGAATGAAAAAGGTGCTCCCCCTCTTCAAGATGTGTTGGTTCTTCTAGTTTAATTGTTGTGGTCGCGACAATAGCAGTGGGGTCCGTGTCAATGATTTGTCCTTTACCATTATTTTCATAATCAGATTCAAAATTAGGGTTTGAATCTTTGTCTTTGATCTTGACCACCAATGATTGTTTTGAGAGACATTAATTGGTGTTGTGCCAAGGGATTTTGTGGAACTCGCACCATTTTCCAGTGTCCTTCTTTGTCTTCCCGTGACCCTTCTTTTCCTATGTCTTAGACTAGTTTTTGGGAGATTGTTTCTTAGGTTCATCTTTGTCTTGCTTTGGTTGTTGCGGATTTGCAGACCCAAACTTTCATTTTTTTTGGTGCTTAAATTTCTACTCAATCTTAACATCATATCGATAAGCATCACCGAGTGATGAGATGTCCAAAAAATCCATTTCAGTCTAGATGTCTGTGTAGAGCCCCACGGTATTTCAGAACCAAATGGCGTGCATAGTCTTTAATACCAAGCTTCATGCGCAAGGTATGGAAGGTGTTGCTGAAATTCGAAACTTCTTGGCCCCCTCTCTTTCCGTAGTGTGGTCCATCTCATGTATTAATCCTCATAGTTTCCAACAGGGTAATATTGTTCCTTTATCGCATCCACAAAAAAATCCCAAGTGGGATCGGCCCCGTATATTCCAGAATCCTATGTGGATCTTTGCTCCTAGTAAGTTTCCCACCAATGTTTGACATGAGTTATATCTTTAAGGAGTGTGAAGGTGATCTTTTCTTTGTCGAAAAAATTGTGAACAGAGAAATAAACTTCTAGCAGAGTTAACCATTTTTGTAGGGCTTCTGCATCTATCTGTCCTTCAAATACAGGAATATCAAAATTAACGTGTACCTTGAAAGGCAAGGTGCCTCCAAAGTGGCCTCTTGGTGAATATGCACCTTCTATTATCGACAAGAGTTGAAGGAGGTGGGCGAAATTCTCCATCATTTCGTCCCTCTGTCGCGTGAGAGCTTGCTCAAGCAACAGATTGATAGGATCTTTTGCTCCATCTTTTTTCTTTTCTTCCACCATTGAGGATTTCTTGGGTGTGCGAGACCGATTGTCTTCAAGAGAGACAAGCTCAAGACCCAAATTTCTATACTTGGACCTCATTGGGGACATGCACTGAAAAAATGATCAACAGTAGCCTGCTCTGATACTATTGATCTGGATTATTTTCGGCATGAAATGCGAGTGGAGACATTATAAATAAATGCACAGAGATATCGCATATATTCAATAAGATAACATAAGTGTATTAGATATGAAACCATAAACACATATATACAGTAATACACAATTTATTTTAATGAAATAAATGTACAGAGAAGGTAAAAATACAGAGTGAAAGACTCGCTAGAATGGTGGCAGCTTATCTCTGAGAAGAGATGTGACGACTACTCGCATTCACAAGAAGATGATTACAACGATTCTCTAAAGGCCTTTACAATAAACTAGAATTCCAAAAATCCTAGACATCCAAAAACCTATGCTAGGAGATGAAGCGCCAAAAGTCATGGGCCTCGTTTGGGTAAGTGAGTAAATCAACTTCCCGGGGTCGTAACTTTTTCATACTATCTCCGTTTTAGGCATGTCATAGATCGTTGGAAAGGTATCATCGAGGAGATTCACTTTGGGGAATCAATATTGAATTTGGATATCAATGAGAACCTTGATCTCGAAAATCCTTCATTTAGGCCCTCAAAATGGTCCCAGAAGTTAAAACCTGCTAAAAATAGTAAATTGCCAAAATTGCCAGAAAACTATTTTGAGCTAGTTGGAAAAGGTGGGTGGCCATCGCTATCCACTTGGATCAATCCTCCCTCCTTAGTAATCAATGGTCTCCATTGCATTGATTTTCTGGGGGAGAGGGAAAAGAGTTAGTTGAATCTACATCTTGGTGAGTTGCTTGTCTTGCTGGAGACATCATGCTGCTCAGTTTGTGGAAGTCTGTCACGAACCTATTGAGGTTGAGGCTGTTCAACAAGTTGAGATACATGAGAGGATGGTGTGCAGAAGGAATATTTTCTCTTTGTTGCAGCCTTTTTGACCTGCTTCTTTTGGATAGAAGGTGCTTGGGGCAAGGTTGTAGTGGGTGCAGTGTCCTTTTGTTCTCCTTTTGAACAGATTGTGAAGAAGATGAATTTTGTAGTATGAGATAGTACCTTGCGACACTTTTTAGGTGGAACAGATCTCAGCCACCAGTGACTGTTTTGAGTGACATTCATCAGTGTTGTGCCAGGGGATTTTTTGGAAATCGCACCATTTTCTGGTGTCCTTCCTTGTCTTCTCATGACCCTTCTTTTCTTGTGTCTTGCATTGGTTTTTTGGAGACTGTTTGTTAGTGCCATATTTGTCATACTTCGATTGTTGCAGATTTGCAGACCATAACTCCCGTTTGTTCTGGTGCTTAAATTTTTTCTTGATTTTAACATTATATCGATAAGCAGGACCGATTGATGTGATGTCCAGAAAATCCATTTCAGTATGGATGTATCTGTGTAGAGCCCCACAGTATTTCAGAACCAAATGTCGCTTGGAGTCTTTGATACCCAACTTGGTGCACAAGGTATGGAAGGTATTGGTGAACTCTGAAACTTCTTTGTAATGTACCTCAAAATTTACATAAAAAAAAATAATAATTGGGGACGTTGAGTTGGTTTTGTGTCCTTGAGGATTTTTAGTCACTTGTCAATGCTAAGGTGCACCAATCTTATTGCCTTTCACTCCTCTATCCTATTTAACATAAATTCGTCGCTTCCTATTTCGGTAATGTGATGTACACAAACAACAAGTTCATAACTAGGAACAACTCGTTTCATGGCAACCTAATACTATCTACTGTCTCATTTTCAAAGCCACTTTATGGACATCTCGTTGCATGGAAACCCAATATTATCTATTGTCTCATTTTCAAAGCCACTTTAAAACATGTAGAAGTAACTACTTAGAGTCACTATCATACATTGCGAGGTTAGAGATGTCAGGCCTTAAGATGTTCAATCTAATATATCCATATAACATTATAAAATCAACAAGGAGAAGTTAACACTATTCAGGAATGAAAGTTATAATGGGTTTAACCTCAGCCATTAAAATTGCACCTTGAAACTAAAATGCACAGAGGGTTAATCTTGTGGAGGTTATGGTTACGATCATATTACAAACCACTCGTTAGGTAACGACAAGGGTTAACATCCTTGGGTGTTTAATGCAAGGTACTTGGATTCAACATATAATGGTGCAGTAGGAAAGCCATCCAGTTTCCTCGCCATTAATTCTCTTAGAGATCGATACAGGTGGAAACCCTTGTGCCTAAAAGACCTATCTACACATTTAAAGCACCTGGGATATGTCTATTTGGTACATACTTCGACTGGCATGCCCTAAGGAGATGTTGACACTTACCCTATGATCACATGGTCTAAGTACGAAACCTCCTCCCCTTTTCTCCATTCAGAGGTTACTCCCATACCTTCACTCTCATTCAGGTTTTGGTTTGGTGAAATGAGGAAGCACCGTCTCAGTCCATTTTCGTTGCACATTGGTTAAGGTTTTAGTGAAGGAGGGGGAGACGTTACAGACCATTCCTTTGTTTGGCTTAAACATCATGGCCAGGAGTTCACGGTTCTAGTTCCTGTGCTAGATGGATGGAGATTCTGGGTGGCACTTCTCGACAACAACTCTGTGTGGTAAGTTTACCTTCAGCTATTCTTTTATTTACACATTAGAATCATTTTGCTTCATATGTATGTCTATGCGCACCCTTGTTCTTGGTTGATCCTCGATAGTATCCTTCTCTTACTTCCAGGGTACTTTGGTAAAAAGGAGTTGGGTTCTCTTGGTAAGGGTTTGGGTCCTATCTTAGTTTTCCCCCTGTTACTGCACCATTCATCCTATTGGGACCGAGCCATTCCTCGTATCATGACGTTTTTTATGAAAGTGTACTTGAAATATTTATTTTGGTTTAACCCTTGTTATTAGTCCTAGTTTCCTCCATTGGATAGTCCTTTGGCGCATTAATGATCTTCTGTGTTTGACTATAGTGTTCACTAGTATCATTGATTAGAAGTGAATTTTCCAAAGTCAGAAAGCGTTTAATATTTTTGGTTATATTGAATGTTTCAATGGTTTTATATTTACCATGTTCGTTTATATGCCTTTCTCTTTTTTTTGTTACTCCTGCAATAATTTTTGGATTAGACACTGGTTTCTATTACTAATGATGGGCCCCTTGATTGTGCAAGGGTACCCATCAGGGAGGCATGAAATCCTCTTCTCCTTTTGGTCTGGGAGGTGTAGCGTGATGGCAGAAGGCACAAATCCTCTTCTTCAGTTAAGTATTCAACGACCCCCTTTCTAGTTACTTTTTGTTTTGTAACTTAAACATATTATCTTGTTTGGTTATGTTTTAACGCATCTCATTATTTTATGCAGGTGCGGGCATGCCGAAGCATGGGGGACTCCCTCTTCACTCCTTCAAAAGGTATTCAGGTTCCAACACAATATCTAAGTTTTTCGGGATTACAAACCCTGCTAGTCTAGGCTATGTTCCATTCCTAATGTCTGGGGATTTTTAATTCCAAGTTTTGTGATAGTTGATATGGGGTATGCCCCAAATTGTATAAAATAATTCTGGTATATAGATCCACCTGCACAGCTTGCACGTGGTTGGACTTTGATAACTAGAAAGTCATTTTCGTTAAGTAATGTGCTCAATATATATTGTGTGTTAATTTGTTGTGGATTCAAGATCCTAAAGTACTCTCCTCTATATATTTGAAGGATGGTTTTGGTACTACAGATTCAAATTCTTTCCTGGGCTATTCTAGCTATTTTTGTTTCCAGAATTAAATCTTATTATTGAATGTATAGTCCCTTTCCCAAAATGATTCGGCCATGCATAGTGATATTCTTAAAGGTTCTATTATTTCCCAGAAAAATGTGTGATGCTTCCTAGATTTCGTTTATATTTAATTTTGATGTAAAAAATAGTTTCGGGCTTACGCATCACAAGCTATTTACCTTCTGTTTTAATTAACATTGTGGAATAAACCTTTAACAGTCTACTTACCAGTGAATAGATAGCTTCATTATCAGTTTGGATTTATGCATCGTGTACTATTTACCTTATGTTTTCTATTATCATTATTGTATAATCCCTTATAGGTTTATTCACCAGAAAGTTAGATGGCATCATTATTCGTTTGGGTTTACGTATCGTGCACTATTTACCTTTTGTTTCTATTACCATTACTGAATAAGCCTCTATAGGTCTGCTCACCAAAAAATAGGTAGCATGGTTAATACGACATAAATTTGTGGTTTAGCTGTAGTTAAGTTTTTGATTAACAGAGTCATTCCTAACTTACTGTCATATCTATCTTGAATTATATATACATACATACATACATACATACATACATACATACATACATACATACATATATATATATATATATATATATATATATATATATATATATATATATATATATATATATAT
>JZKD02S2145907.1:877745-924357 GCA_000966675.3 Picea glauca
GGAGCCTCCCATCCGTAGAGCTGTCAGGCTTGACCAGTGCAAGGGAAATCATGCCACACACAACCTCACAAGAGGAAAAAATCATGAGGGAGAAGAGAGAAGGGGGAATATTCGAGGGAAGGAAGAGAACTCTGGAAAAAAAATTATAGAGTGAGTGATAGCAGAGAAGAAGGAGAGTAACCTTCATTCTCGGTCACTGGAAAAGAGAGACACAGTCTCGTAGCATCGTGGTCTCAGCTTGGGGGTGGCTAGTGGTAAATCCGTTGGGAGTCACTGAGGCTATGGTTGGGTGGAAACGAGCACCCCTCTCAGCAGTTGCATCACTTCTAGTGTTTTCATGATAAGTGTTTTCATCTTGTATCTTGAAATGTATATTCTGACATTTATGCTCATAAGTTGTGAAATCATGAAGGGTTTCAGTATAAGACTGTATGTGTGGTGTTTGATCAGAAATGGTGGTTTCATGATTTTGTTGGAAGGACCACGTATGGATTACATTTACAGATAGATTTCTACATATATATATATATATGCATATTGAATTAATTTAGACTTTGAGTCTATTATTAGAAAATCTATACCTTTATTCATCCCCTGGAATACTCAGAATAGATATCTCCACAGAGATACCCTTCTTGGAAAGCTTATCAAGAACCTAGAAAAGGATTGAAGGCACAAGTCTTAGTAACCCCATATGAGGAAGAATGATCCTCTTGAAATCTTGAAATAACAACGAAGGAATATCGTGTTCACTTCGAAAGAGTCATCAAGGAGGCATTGGACGGTTGGAATTATCCGTGGAGAATTTGTGAAGTCCCGAGAGCCATCAGATCTTGCAGAGGAGCAAGGGAGTTACAGTAAGCCTATTTTTTCAAATTTTAAGTTCGGGAGAAATCAGACCGTAGGATCTGGGTCGACAAGGACCATTGGATCACTCACAAAATATCATTTCGTGGGTTCGTGAGTTGAAGGGTTAAAACCCTTGCCTCAAGATTTGCGAGGCCGCAAAAGGTGAAGTCCCAAAGGGTGCGAAAGGATTTGAGTCTTCCATCTATGGGAGGATGCGTGTCGTGGAATCATTCATTTCATAGATTCGGGCACCGGGACTCACAGAGGTGAGCGCCTAGCCCATACGAGCAGTGAAGTCACAAAAGAACCTGAGCCGTCCATTGGAGGGAGGGTACATGTCACAAAATCATCCGTATTGGGGATTCAGACATCGGAAGTCCTAGAGGGAGGTATTTCGACTTCGTGGGTGGCGAAGTCACGAGAGAATTGCAGCCATCCATATGAGGAGGACAGGTAGCACCTTGTCGTGTGCGCAAACCCTGTAGGAATCAATGAGGTTGATGAAATATTTCACGGTTCTAGAGAAGAGAAGCTCGGGAGGGATAGTGCCATTTTTTGCATGGAGCCTTAGCTACAAAGATCACATAAGAGAAGAAAATACTGAGACCTTTGATACTTAATAAATAATCCAAGGAGAAGGAAGAGAAGTGCATGCTCAAGGAGGAGCTATGATTTCCAGTAGATCGGCTGGAGAAAAATAGATCTTGGTCGTCGAAAAATGTACGTTCATACGTGCACAAAAGAGAGGAGAAATGGATGGTAGAGAGACTTTGTAGATAAGTGTCGAAACATTGTGGTCCGTTGGATCTCACTGAGTTGCGAGGGAGTTAAGCCATAGAATAAAACATGGGAGAAGTTATGTGGACAGTGGAGACACTTCAAGATAGAAGTGGCAAACAGACGATAGCTATTGGATCTTACAGGGTTGCAAGGTAGTTAGGGTCGAGGGAGTCCCAAAGAGGTCCGAGTTCAGGATCTCACATCTTGGGGTTTCGAAAGAAGAGAGTGAAATATTTGGGTGTTCCAACTCATGAAGTCGCGAAGTGAGAAATCGTGAGGAGAAAAATCTGAACCGTTGGATCTAGGAATAGGAGGATTGTTAGATAAGGGCCTTATCATGCGTATCATGCATTTGGAGGTTCAGAGGTTGAGAGAACCTCTTCTCGACATCAGAAGTCAAGAAGTGCCGAGAGCCGAGGCACAAGTGAGGAAAACGTGGTAGAACCACAAGGTGGGGCCCACGTGGTTGACAGGAAGACACGCATTGCTTGGAGAAAGGAGTGAATGCTTTGTTGACTTCTCGCATCTCGGGGATTCACGGAGTAAGAGCACAGGAGCTCAACCCTTTGACTCGCGAAGGTGTGAGTAGCGAGAGGTGTTAGCATTTAGCCTAGCCAGTGGTCATACATGGAAGGCGCTGATAGAAAGGAGCTATACCCATTTCATGATCTTGGATATTGTGAGATTGGGAAGGAAGAGTAGGGAGTTTCGACTCACGAAATCGCGAGATGGCGATTTGCGACAAGCGCGTTTGGGAATAGGCCTTGGTCATAGTGCTGTGATCACTTGGGAAAGGTGGAGCTCACGCCTAGTGTTGTTCACACAAGGGAGCTACCGAAAAGGACCTGTGGACCAAGGCATAGCCTAGGGGGCTAATTTCTGATCGAAGCCTCTTCAAGAGTTTGGCATTTGGGGTTTGCAAAGGCGAAAGTCTCGACTCGCTTATAACACTGAGTCATGAAATGCGAAAAGGAACCTAGTTGTTTGACCTATGTTCAGGATCAATAATCACATAGAGGTGTAAAGAGGGGAGAACTAGCATGTGCTAAGGCCCATAGGATTTTCGGGGATTCTAACCCTCGATAATTCGACGAAAAATCTTCATTTCCATAGTGGGTTTGTGACAAATTGGTATCAAAGCATGGTTACAACACTTGGCCTTCTTGGGCTCATGAACGTGTTGCGTAGAAGCTCTGTTCGGAACACTCTTAAAAAGAGTAATCCCCTGTCTTAACCTTCCTAATCAAAAGATGAAGTTAAGAATGACAAACCCCTATTGTGTGTGTGTACATGTGAAACTATGAATTATGTACTGGTTATAAATAATATAAATATTGACTAACAAACAACATTTTTACTCTTGCACACAAGTGGAAGATCAACCACGCAAAATTATCAACGCATAGTATGGTGACTCACCAAGAAGTGGGAGAAGTCTCCAACAATAGGGACAAAGAGTCTGATGAAAGGAGGAAAGCAGAGACCCCTCCATATCTATCTGAGACTGTGAGGAGCCTCATGGTCGAATTACAAAGTTGTAAGGCTGACAATGAAAGGATGATGAAAGAATAAGAAAAGAAAACATAAATTAACACAGTTTTACTACAAAGTTTATCCAATCTAAAAATACAAATGTAGCATGAACCTGAAACTCCGAAACATGGTCATATCAGTGGTCATACTAAGAGGAGCACCTAAAAAGAGGTCCACTCCAGAGGGAAAGGACAAGTGTCGGATGATTCCTCTGAGAAGGAAGCTGGCAATTCGGAGGGCTCTTCTAGCAGCAGAACCAGTTCCTATTCCCAAAAGAAATAGAATAAGTAAAAGCCTTCCAAAGATAAAAAATTCGAAGAATTCAGAAAATCCAAACCACCCTCCTTCGACGGTGAAATAAAGAAGGGAGAGGAAGCAGAGGCCTGGCTGCTTGGACTAAAGAAGTATTTTAGAGTCCATGACTTTGAAGAAAATATGAAGGCCCGAGTGGCCACCTTCAATTTGAATGGAAAGGCTTCCATTTGGTGGGAAGACATTAAGAATGTGAAAGGGGTTCACGAAGAGGACCTGTCTTGGGAATGATTTGAGAAATACTTCCAAAAGAAGTATCTGTCGAAAAAATATTTCGATGAAAATACTAAAGAGTTTTATGAACTCAAACTGGGACAACTCACTATATAAGAATATGTCAACAAATTTCTCGATTTGTTAAGGTATGTACCCTATATCGAGGTGGAAAATGCAAAGGTGCAATGCTTCATCAGTGGACTACCTAAGGACTATCGGAATAGAATTGAATTTGATGAGCCAAAGACTCTAGAAGGCACTACTATTCTAAAGGAAACCTATTGTCATGAACAGTTTGGGAATCGAGTAGAACCTCGCGAAGGATGGAAACAGAAGAATAGTTCAAGATTTCAAAAAAGGGGAATTAAATCCCCAAGATTTAAGAACTATAAGAAGAACCCAAGAATGAGCTTCCTAGCTTGGAGTATGCACCAGCAGAATTTTCCCTCCTTAAGCGGAAATAAAACTTATGGACCCATATCAGTGAAGACTGATAACCCAAAGAGAGAACCTTTGAAATGATAGGGTTGCGGGGAATAACATCTATTGAGAGACTGTCCACACTGACAACAGAATAGTCGGAGGATTTATAACATCGAAGAAGCTACTACCGTCAATGATGTGTGCTCCAGATTATTTTCGGTACGAAATAAGATCGGAGATATAATAAAGCAATGCATAGAGATATTGCAAGAGAGACAAAAATATAACATAGATATAGCGGAAATAAAACAAAAGTCACAGATATACAGTAATACACAATTTCTATTAACGAAATAAATGTACAGAGACTGTAAAATACAGAGTGAAAGACTCGCTAGAATGGTGGTAGCTTATCTCTGAGAAGAGATGTGACGACTAATCGCATCTATGAGAAGATGATTATTACAATGAGGCTCTAAGGGAATTTTTAACAATAGTAAAATCCAAAACCCTAACCCCGGAAGATGAAAAGCCAAAAGGTTTGTGGGCCCTGATGGGGGTAGTTGATACGTCAACTTCCCAAGGGCGTAACGTTTGCATACGATCTCCATTTGGGGTGCTCAATAGCTCGTTGGAAAGATCTATCTGAGAACTACAAATTTTGTGTGAGAAACATCGATCTACGATCCATGTTGCTCCCCGTTTTCTCAAAAAAACATCGTTTAGGGCCTCAAAATGGCCCGGGAAGTTAAAAACTGCTAAAAATAGTAAATTACCAAAATTGCTAGAAACATGTTTTGGGCCAGTTGGAGAAGGTGGGTGGCCACTGATATCCACCTGGTTCAATCCTCCCTGCTTAGGAAGCAATGGTCTCCATTGCGTTGAGTTCCCAGGGGAGAGGGGAAAGCGATCACTGAATCTGAATCTTGGTGAGTTGCTTGCCTTGTTGGAGAAGTGGTGTTGCTTAGCTTGTTGAAGGATATCACATAACTTTGGCTAGAAGGTTTGGACCTTTTTAACCAATCTGGCTATTTTAGATGACTGTGTGCAAAATAAATCTTTGTGCTTTGCTGCAACCTTGTCGACCTGCTTCTGGTGGATAGAAGGTGCTTGCGCTGAAGTTGTGGTGGTTGTAGTATCCTTCTATTCACCCTTTGAACAGATTGTGGAGAAGATGAATTTTGTAGTATGATATACTACCTTGAGACACTGTTTAGGTGGGGAAGTAGTTGGAACTACCTCAGGTATCCTGTAGAGATGACCCCCCAGAGTAATAATGACACTACGTGGTTGAGACTCATAGATAGCATGGGGTTTCCACATATATGGTTGGCCCAAGAGAACATCACAGACATCCAGTGGGGCAACATCACATAATACCTCATCCTTGAAGGGTTGGATGCCATATGACAATCAACACTACTGGCTGACACGAATATCTCGTCCTTGGCGAAGCCACCCAATGTTGTATGGTTTCGGGTGTGGTGTTGTCGACAATCCCAACTGTTTGACGACCTCTGCTGAGATGAGGTTCTTATGACTTCTGCTATCAACAATAAAATGCAGCGGGGTCCCCTTCACCCACATCTGTGAATGAAAAAGGCATTCACCCTCTTCTGGATCTGTTGGTTCTTCTGGTTGAATTACTGCGGTCGCGACAATAGTAGTGGGGTCTACGTCGATGATCTGTCTTTTACCAGTATTTTTAGAATCAGATTCTGCATCAGGGTTCGGCTCCTTATCTTTGATCTCAGCCACCAATGACTATTTTGAGTGACATTCATTGGTGATGTGCCAGGGGCTTTTGTGGAAATCACACCATTTTTCGGTGTCCTTCTTTGTCTTCCCGTGACCCTTCTTTTCTTGTGGCTTGGACTAGTTTTCGGGAGACTGTTTGTTAGGGTTGTCTTTTTCATACTTTGGCTGTTGTGGATTTGCAGACC
The DNA here is from genome assembly GCA_000966675.3 of Picea glauca. Lineage (NCBI taxonomy): Eukaryota > Viridiplantae > Streptophyta > Pinopsida > Pinales > Pinaceae > Picea > Picea glauca. The sequence goes on from JZKD02S2145907.1 coordinate 883,802, forward strand.
CAAACTCCCATTTGTTCTGATGCTTAAATTTCTGCTCGATTTTAACAACATATCGATAAGCAACACTCAGTGATGAGATGTCCAGAAAATCCATTTCAGTTTGGATGTATCTGTGTAGAGCCCCATGGTATTTCAAAACCAAATGTCGTTCAGAGTCTTTGATACCCAGCTTGGTGCGCAAGGTATGGAAGCTATTGGTGAACTCCAGAACTGATTTGCCCCTCTCTTGCTGCAGTGTGGTCCATCTCATGTACTGGTCCTCATAGTTGTCAACAGGGTAATATTGTTCCTTTACCGCATCCACAAAAAAATCCCAAGTGGGCTCGGCCCCATATATTCTAGAATCCTATGTGGAACTCTGCTCCCACTAAGTTTCCCACCAATGTTTGACATGGGGGAGTGCCTTAAGGACTGCGAAGGTGATCTTTTCCTTGTCGGAAAAATTATGAATAGAGAAATAACCTTCTAGTAGATTTAACCATTTATCTAGGGCATCTGCATCTATTTGACCTTCAAATATGGGAATATCAAAATTAGCCTATACCTTGAAAGGAGAGGTGCCTCCAAAGTGGCCACTTGATGAAGATGTGTCTGATTCTATCAACAGGCATTGAAGGATGTGGGAAAAATTATCCATCATTTCGTCCCTCTATCGCGTGAGAGCTTTCTCAAGCAACAGACTGATAGGATTGTTTGCTCCATCATTTTTCTTTTCTTCTGCCATTGAAGTTTTCTTGGGTGTGTAAGAGTGATTGTCCTCAAGAGAGACAAGATTGAGACCCAACTAAGAACTTTCTATACTCGGACCGCGTTGGGGACATGCACTGAAAAATGATCGAGAGCAGCCTGCTCTCATGCCACTGATCCGGATTATTTTCGGTACGAAATGAGATAGTAGATATAATAAAGAAATGCACAGAGATATTGCAAGATAGACAAAAATATAACAGAGATATAGCAGAAATAAAACAAGAGTCACAGATATACAGTAATACACGATTTCTATTAACAAAATAAATGTACAGAGATTGTAAAATACAGAGTGAAAGACTCGCTAGAATGGTGGTAGCTTATCTCTGAGAAGAGATGCAATGGCTAATCGCATCCATGAGAAGATGATTATTACAATGAGGCTCTAAGGTCCTTTTTAACAAAATTAAAATCCAAAACCTTAACCCCGGAAGATGAAAAGCCAAAAGGTTTGTGGGCCTCGATGGGGGTAGTTGATACGTCAACTTCCCAGGGGTGTAACTTTTGCATACAATCTTTGTTTGGGGTGATCAATAGCTCGTTGGAAAGATATATCCGAGAAATACAACTTTTGGGTGAGAAACATGATCTATGATCCATGTTTCTCCCTATTTTCTCAAAAAAACATCGTTTAGGGCCTCAAAATGGCCCCAGAAGTTAAAAACTGCTAAAAATAGTAAATTACCAAAATTGCTAGAAACATGTTTTGGGCCAGTTGGAGAAGGTGGGTGGCCACCGATATCCACCTGGATCAATGTGTCTAGGAGTGAGCCACAAATTTATGCAACCTTGGATAATAACCAAGCTGACCACCAAACTTCAGTAGTGGAAATAGAAGGTATGATTTCCAACCATCTAGTGTCTGTTTTAATTGACCCTGGTTCAAATTTGAGTCATATAGCCCCTAAAGCTATTGATAAGTGTAAACTACAATAGAAAAAACATACCAAGCCATGGTTGGTACAGTTGGCCACTACACCAAAAGAAGGGTAGCAGAGGTTATACCAGCCTGCCAATTGATGTTGGGTAAATTCCCCATCCAAACAACTCTTAACTTATTACCCCTGGGATTGTATGATCTGCTAATTGGTATGGACTGACTAGCTGCCCATAAATCTAGATTGGACTGTTACAACAAAACCTTAGAATGTGTAAGTAAAAAAGGGAAAAAGATAACCCTTCAAGGGATCCCAAAACCTGTTTCGGTGAGACAAATATCAGCTCTGCAAATGAGAAAGTATTGTTGAAAGGGATGTACCCTATATGCAATACAGGTGTTGAAAACAATCGAAGGTGCCAAGCCCTAACGATCAACCTATCCTGAGAGAATACAGAGATGTGTTTCTGGAAGAGGTATTGGGTTTACCTCCAAGAAGGGACATAGACTTCTTGATAAAACTTACACTGGGAGCGATGTTGGTGTCTAGGACACCCTACCAAATGCGCACACCCAAATTAGTTGAAATCAAGATGCAATTAAAAGAAATGATGGATAAAGGCTATATTCAACCTAGCGTGTCTCCGTGGGGAGCACCAGTCCTGTTCATGAAAAATAAGGATGGTACCCTTAAACTATGTATATATTATAGGCAACTCAATAAGGTAACCATAAAGAACAAGTACCCCTTGCCCAAGATTGATGACCTATTCGATCAATTGGGGGGTGCGTCTATTTTCTCAAAGATTGATTTGAGGTCAGGATACCATCAAGTTTGAATCAAGGGTGAAGACATGCATAAAATTGCCTTTCGAACAAGGTATGGTCACTATGAGTTTGTGGTAGTGCCATTTGGGTCAACCAATGCCCCTGCCACTTTTATGTGCTTAATGAACAATGTACTCAGCAAATTCCTAGAAAAATTTGTGCTTGTTTTTATTGATGATATATTAATTTACTTCAAGAACAGAAAAGAGCATGAAGAGAATCTTAGACTTGTGTTGCAAGTGCTAAGAGAACATCATCTCTATGCCAAATTCAACAAATGTGAATTCTTCCAAAAGAAAATACATTACTTAAGCCATGTTCTCTTCGAAGGAGTAGCGGTAGACCCTGACAAAATCAAGTCTATCATGGAATGGCCTACCCCAAAGGATGTTTTAGACATTAGATCCTTTATGGGACTAGCAGGATACTATAGGAGATTTATAAAAGGATTCTCCAAGATTGTTTGTCCAATCACTACCCTCCAGAAGAAGGGGATGAAATTCCTGTGGAAACAGAAATGTGAAGAACGATTTCAAACCCTGAAACCTCTACTGACCCATGCACCCGTGCTGAAAATCGTTGATCCAGAAGTTGACTTCCTCGTGTGCACAGATGCCTATAAGGAAGGGCTCAGAGGAGTCATTATGCAGGGAGGAAGTGTGATCTGCTATGAATCCCAAAAATTGAATGAGCACGAAGTCAACTATGTGACCCATGATCTAGAGATGGATGCCATAGTGCATGCCTTGAAAATGTGGAGGTATTACCTCTTGGGGAGAAAATTTGTACTTATGACAGATCACTATGGATTACGATACTTGTTTGATCAACCAAATCTCAATGCTAGACAAGCTAGGTGGATGGCCCTCCTTAACGAGTTTGATTTCGAGATCAAACACATTAAAGGAAAGGAAAATAGGGTGGTCGATGCCCTTAGCAGAAGTATGAAAACAATTCACCTAGCAGTGGTGAGCACCTACGAGATAGATGTCAAGGAAAGAATTAGAAATGCACAATAAACAGATCCCTTCATCCAGACCGTGACCATGTACCTACAACAAGGACCCGCCGGAGAACAATATGAAGGATACCAAATGACCAAACGAGGTATGCTCACTTATAGAAGCAGATTTGATATCCCAGATTGTGACAACTTGAAGAGGTTCATACTAGAAGAACTACATAAAAGACCCTACTCTAGTCATCCAGGATACCAGAAGATTATCATGGCCACTAGGAGAGAGTTCTATTGGACTGGAATGAAGAAAGACATAGCTAAGTACTTAGCCAAATGCATAGAGTGCCAACAGGTTAAAGCAAAACATCGACACCCAGCAGGATTATTGCAACCTTTACCAATCCTGGAATGGAAATGGGAAACCATCTCCATGGATTTCATCATTGGATTACCAACCTCAACCAAATAGAATGACACCATTATGGTGGTGGTGGATAAATTGAGCAAGTTTTCTCACTTCATACCCATCAAGTCGACCTACAAGGCAATCAATATCGCCCAGGTATTCATGAAAGAGATATTCAGACTGCATGGTATGCCGAAAGAGATTGTGTCTGACAGAGACACAAAATTTACTTCTAAATTTTGGAAATCATTGATGGATGGTTTAGAGACTAAGTTGTTGTTTAGCACCGCCTATCATCCTCAAAACAACGTACAGATAGAAAGAGTGAATCAAATACTAGAAGATATGTTAAGGATGCATGTAATGCATCAACCCAAGAAGTGGGAAGACTACCTGCCACTGGTATAATTTTCCTACAACAATGGCTACCAAGCATCCTTAAAGATGAGTCCCTTCGAAGCCCTCTATGGTAGACCATGTAACACTCCAGTCAGCTAGAGTAATCTTATAAACATGATTTCTTTTGGACCCAACATGTTGAAAGAAATGGAACAACGGGTGACTCAGATAAAACAAAACCCGAAGGTCGCCCAGAACCAACAGAAAAGTTATGCCGACCAAAAGAGAACTCCAAGAGAGTTCAAAACGGGAGACCATGTATATCTCAGAGTTAGACCCCGGAAGAGTTCTCTGAAAATGGGAGCTTGTTCCAAGTTGGCACCTCGGTATTGTGGACCCTTTGAGGTTCTATATAGAGTGGGACCTGTAGCCTATAGGCTAGCACTTCCTCCCACAGTAAAAGCACATAATGTTTTACATGTTTCATTATTGAAGAAATATTTACATGATGCTAATCATATAATTGACTAGTCTATGATCCAGATGAAACTAGAGGGAGAATTTCTACTAGAACCTCAGTGCATACTGGACAGAAAGGAAACCCCGCTCTAGAACCAAACCATTGCACAGGTCAAGGTGCAATGGAAACATTTTATCCCAGATGAGGCTCCATGGGAAATGGAGGATTCCATGAGACAGGCATATCCGATTTTGTTTACTTATGTACATACATGTCATGTTGATAGATAAGAACATTGAGGACAATATTCCTTTAAGGGGGAGGGAATTATAAAACCTTGTTTCCCCCAGTTTGTAAAAATAACTATACTGGCCAAGAACTGTGGCAAACTCAAAAATGTGAATGTGTGATGTGAATGGACCTTGTGAAAAAGGTCGATGAATGTGAATAATATTATGAATATATATATATATATATATATATATATATTGCAGGACTGCTGAGAGGGGATATGCTGAAAAAGAGACCACGATGATTGAAGAAAGGTGGTGGAAGGCACCTGGAAGGGTGGCGTTAACTTCCACCGAAACCAATACCGTATTTGGACTTCACTGGCCCGAGGAACCAAGAGTGGCTCTCTGGCCCTGAATTAAATGACTCACTAGGATTGGTAGGTAGATGGCTCATCATGAGTAATGAGGGATGGGGAGGGGGTGAACTGCCCATATGTAGAGCCATCAGGCCTGACCAAGTGTGAGGGAAATTGTGCCACACACAATCTCGCAAGAGGAAAAAAGCGTGAGGGAGAAGAGAGAAGGGGGTAGACATGAGGGAAGGAAGAGAACTCTGGAAAAAAAAATACAGAGTGAGTAATAGCAGAGAAGAAGGAGAGTAACCTTTATTCTCGGTCACTAGAAAACAAAGACGCAGTCTCGCAGCATCGTGGTCTCATCTCGGGGGTGGCTAGTGGTAAATCCGTTGGGAGTCGCTGAGCCTATGGTTGGGTGGAAATGAGCACCCCTCTCAGCAGTTGCATCACTTCTAGTGTTTTTTTGATAAGTTTTTTCATATTGTATCTTGAAACGTATATTCTGACATTTATGCTCATAAGCTGTGAAATCATGAAGGGTTTCAGTATAAGACTATCTGTGTGGTGTTTGATCAGAAATGGTGGTTGCATGCTTTTGTTGGAAGGACCACGTATGGATTGCATTTATAGATAGATTTGTACATGTATATATGCATATTGAATTAATTCAGACTTTGAGTCTGTTCTCAGGAAATCTATACCTTTATTCATCCCCAAGAATACCTGGAATAGATCTCTCCATAGAGATACCCTTCTTGGAAATCTTATCAAGAACCTAGAAAAGGATTGAAGGCACAAGTCTTAGTAACCCTATACGAGGAAGAATGATCCTCTTGAAATCCCAAAATAGCAGCAAAGGAATACCGTGTTTGCTTCGCAAGAGTCATCAAGGAGGCATTGGATGGTCAGAATTCTCTGTGGAGAATTCGCGAAGTCCCGAGAGCCGTCAGATCTTGCAGAGGAGCAAGGGAGTTACAGTAAGCCTATTTTTTCAAGTTTTAAGTTCGGGAGAAATCAGATCATAGGATCTAGGTCGAAAAGGATGATTGGATCACTCATGAAATCTCATTTCGTGGGTTCCTGAGTTGAAGGGTTAAAACCCTTGCCTCAAGATTCACGAGGCCGCGAAAGGCAAAGTACTGAAGGGGGTGAAAGGATTTGAGCCATCCATCTGCGAGAGGATGCATGTCACAGAATCATCCATTTCAGAGATTCGGGCACAGAGACTCACAAAGGTGAGCACCTAGCCCTTGTGAGTGGTGAAGTCATGAAAGAACCTTAGTCGTGTGTTGGAGGGAGGACACATGTCGCGAGATCACCCATATCGGGGATTCGGACATCGAAAGTCCTAGAGGGAAGTCTTTTGACTTCGCGGGTGGAGAAGTCGTGAGAGAATCGTAGCAGTCCATTTGAGGAGGAGAGGTAGCACCTTGTCGTGTGCACAGACCCTATAGGAATCAATGAGGTCAAGGAAATGTTTCATGGTTCCAGAGAAGAGAAGCTCGAGAGGGATAGTGTCATTTTGTGCACAGAGCCTTAGTTGCAAAGATCAGAGGAGAAGCAAAGGCCGAGACCTTTGATAATTAAGAAATCTTCCAAGGAGAAGGAAGAGAATAACATGCTCAAGGACGAGCTATGATTTCCATTATATAGGCTAGAGTGAAATAGATCTGGGTCATCGAAAAATGTACGTCCATACGCACACAAAAGAGAGAAGAAATGAACGTCAGACAAACTTCGTAGAGAAGTGCTGAAACATCATGGTCTGTTGGATCACACTGAGTTGCGAGGGAGTTAAGACATAGAAGCAGCAATGGGAGAAGTTGTATGTGTTAGCAACATTTCTTGTACAAGGGGTTTTTTCCTAAAAGATAAGCCCCTTTGGGGGAAAAATGTGCATAAGAGAGGTAAAAACCCACTTACCCTAAGTTGGGTTGCAAATGCGCATTTGGATAATTGGTCATTCATATTTCAATGGCCTGGATCAGGGTGCTCAGATCTGCGGTCAAGGTTGAATTCCGGAGCTCGCTCGCCATTTTTCCTTTAATGAGGGGGTTGGGTCCAGAATCGGGCACGCATCTCTCAAACGCCTGAGATTGAAGCGCCCAAATCGATGGCACTCAAGCGATTCTGGACCCCCCTTTCCTTTCTTCCTTTAATGGGGGGCAGTCCCGAATCAGGCGTGCATCTCTCAAAGGACCAATATTAAGGCACCTAGATCAATAGCACTCAAGTGATTCCAGACCCCCTCTGCCATTCTGCCTTTAATAAAGGGCGGGGGGGTCCGGAATGGTGTGGTATTAACGTGGGGCCCCCTCTTGTTGTTTCACCTTCTATGTTGTCTGCTCCCCTGCCACTTGTTCTCCACTTAACCGCATGACGGGGCTTGTTTTCTTTTGCTCCTCCTCGTCCTCCATAGCCAGTCCCACAACTCCCCTCTCTCCATCCACATGGTCCCTCCTCATCTCATCATCCACTCATCACCTGCCATGTGTCCCACTCCCTTCCATGTTAGCCTCCCATAAATAATGTGCCCCCCATTACCATTATATCCCATCTCCTACTCCCTCCGCTTATCACCTTCCACCATGTGTCTTCCCCTGTCACATCTCCCACACCTCATCACCTCTCATCTCACCCTCACAGTTTTGGCACCATCACCCCCATCAAACCCTCATCCACCTCCGCCATAGGGGTCCCCTCGCAGCAGTCCAATGAAGCAACATCCAAAAAAAGGTCGCCATGTCGCCTGAATACAGAGTTGACCAAGGTCGTTCTCAATCCCAAGGAAGCAATTATTATGGAAGTTTGAAGGTGGTTGAACTTCATCTTCTTCCATACATAGAAGGCCAAGAAAGGACAAGCGTAGAGACAGATTAACAGTCCATCTTGATAGAGCTTGTGTCTGTCAAACCACTACAGGACAGTCAGGAGTCTGATTGTGTCTGTCATAAGTGTACGATTGTCCATAGTCTGCATGTACAGACTACCATAAGACATGCAGACACAATGTTTTTAATGAAGTTTCTCATTTTCACTGATGTTGTTTTGTTTTGGCTATATATAGGCATTTTTTCCATTTTGTAAGGGTCGATGGTTGAGCTAGGCTCATGATTGTAATGTTTTGATGAAGCGTTGGTCGCTCGGGTTATGTATTGGCATTTGAGATTTCTTACTTTATGGATGTTAGCCTCTTTCCATATCTCTGTTTACACTGTGTTAGAACAGCTTGGAATTGGAGGATCCAGTCAAGTTGCGTTGTTATAGGATGATGTAGGTTTGATCACTGTAATAGTTGCAATGCTTCTAATAAGTTCTTGTGTTTTCTCTACGCTGAAATGGCTCAGAATTGGAGGATCCAGTCGAGTCACCTCTCAGTTCCTTGAAACTCTGGACCAAAAGGATGTTTTTTTCTGAGTTTTTCCTCCTTAAACTGTCAAAGGCCTGATGCCCGAGGTAGTCTTGCTCACTCTTCTCACCCAGTCTTCCATCTACCCACCTTATACTCAACTCACTAACGGAAGTTGGATCAAGACCTCCCTTGTTTTCTACATACCAGACTTGGTTTCTTGCATTAAAGCCATACTTTTCTAAGTCTCTATCCATTCGACCACCCCCTCATTAAATTATTCATGACATAAAACTGATGGGTGTTAGGATATGATCCTGTCGCAATCCAGGAGTGACTTCTGATGCCAACATTTCTGGCGCTGTTGCCGGGGACGAAGTTGAAGATTTTCCCTAGCTAGAACAAAATTGAGCCTCTGATTTTGAAGGTTCATCAGGCATCAGATCTCTTAAAGATTGTTACTGTGCACCTGGCGAATCCACTGTGGAGACTCCAAGGTTTCCACATCACTGTTTCAGTTGTGGCTACTTTATCACACCTGGAAGCTGACCCGTAGGAGCTTTCTCGAGAAGGTTTCAATAGCTTCTTTCTTAGCTTGAGAAGCTTCTTGGGGTAACAACAACGTAAGATCTGGCCTTTGATGGTGAACAAGGACTAGGCACATTCGAAGCTATGCATCTTTCACCTGGAGACTCCATGATTTAAGGATCAATTGGTGACTCCATTGGTTCAGAATGGACAAAATCCTAGCTCGAAGGTTTGCTCCTTTTACTTTTTCTACTATTTCTAGTTTTCCTAATGTTATCCCTTCTCCAAATGAATGGGGCGATTATTTTCCCATATTTAAAGAGCATGTAGAGGACAACCCTACTCAACACTTCAGTAAGTTTCATGAACTCATGCATTAGTGGGAGATACATCATGAAGATGTATTATTGAAGATGTTCATGTTCTCATTAGCAGGGGATGCACGTAAATGGTATCATTCTTTACCCCCTGCTAGCATTTCTTCACTTAGTGAATTCCATGCAACTTTCACCGCCTATTGTCAGAAGTTGTATCCCTCTGAGTTAATTTGTCATAACTGTTGTGAGGGATACCACAACTATATACAAGATAAAGATACTTCTGACGTAGGATGCGAGGATGATCCTGGCGACCTGGATCAGAAAGAAGTCCTCTCTCCTTTCCATTCGTCTACATCAGAGGAAGGTTATGAAAGTAATGAATATCCCAGGGAAAAAGAAGACACCCTGAGTGAGATGATGTAGCAGGTGAAATATCTCTTTTCCCAATTAGAAAAGTTGAAATCTAAAGACAATGAAGAGGATGTTTCAGTCTTCGAGGAAGATGTTCTAGGTATCTCTTTTGAAGAGATTATCGAAGATTTCTTAGATGCATTAGCATCTACCCCCGAGGAGCCTGTTGTCTCAGATTTAAATGAAGAATCCATTGTGGAAGAGGATTGTTCTTTCTTCCTTCACGAGATTTCCCATGATGTATTTACATTTGGGATTGAAAAGAAGGATAGGGAGACTGTTCCCTTTTTACAAGATGGGGGAGTGGATGAGGAAGAGCAGATATTTCCCATGAGCCTTGTCTATGTCCATTATGAATCTGACCCGGGGGAGAGCCAAGAAGAGGAGGAGGAGCTGAAGATGCAGTGTATAGAATGCATAGAGCCAGTCAGCGAGAAACCATCGCCTGAGATCAGTGAGCCTATGTTAGTTGTTCACCCACCTATGCTTATCAGAAATATTCAGCCACAGGTGAACAACTATGTAGCAGAGGAGGCTACCTGTCGCCCATTTTCTAGAATTCGCCACTCATTCTATGACCTTGTCAAAAAATACATGGAGTGACATTTCCTTTATGCCTTGGAGCTGCCCACCTTCATCTTCATGGAAACCCTTGAAGATGAATTAAAGGATGTAACCATTCTGATGTTCTGGTTACATCGTCTATTATCCATCATCGACATAAGGAAGGAGCTTCTATTCAGGAAGCTGCTTGAATGGCTATGGTGGAAGTTTGTTTTCACCTAGCCCCATGTAAAGTATTTTATTAGTTTAGGACTGTACATAAATAAGCTCCTTTGAGCATGTATATTTATTTTATTTTTTGCTTTTCGGCCTGTATTTTCAATAGGGAGGTTTTTTAGCTTGACTCCATAGCCCAATAGTGAGGCACTAAAACTGCAAAGAGTTCTCGACAGCCTACAGGGGGCATGCCATCCCTCGTGGAGCCTAATGTTAGCAACATTTCTTGTACAAGGGGTGTTTTCCTGAAAGATAAGCTCCTTTGGGGGAAAAATGTGAAGAAGCAAGGTCAAAACCCACTTACCCTAAGTTGGGTTGAAAATGCGCATTTGGATAATTGGCCATGCATATTTCAACGACTTGGATTGAGTCGCTCAGATCTGCAGTCAAGGTTGGATTATGGAGCCCCCTCGCCATTCTACCTTTAACAGGGGGGTCCAAAATCGGGCACACATCTTTCAAACGGTCGAGATTGGAGTGCCCAAATTGACGACGCTCAAGCGATTCTGGACCCCCTTGCCTATCTACCTTTAATAGGGGGGGGGGCATCCAGAATTGGGCGCCCATCTCTCGAACAACCGATATTGAGGCACCTAGATCAATGGAGCTTAGTTGATTCTGACCCCCCTCTGCCATTCTTCCTTTAATAAAGGGGGTGTGGGGGTCCATAATGGTTTGGTATTGATGTGGGCCCCCCTCCTGTTGTGTTGCCTTATATGCCGTATTCTCCCCCACCACCTGTTCTCCACTTAACCACACGACAACGCTCGTTTCCTTTTTCTCCTCCTCGTCCCCAACAGTCGGTCCCACAAATCCCCTCTCTTTGTCCACATGGTCCCTCCTCATCCCATAATCCACTCATCACCTTCCATGTGTCGAGAGTTGAGGCAAAAGTGAGGAACACATGGCAGAACCACAAGCTGGAGCCCATGTGGTTGACAGGCGGACACGCGTTTCCTAGAGAAAGGAGTCAATTCTCTGTTGACTTCTCGTGTCTTGGGGATTCCCGGAGTAAGAGAAAAAGAGCTCAACCCTTTGAATTGCAAAGGTGCGAGTAGCGAGAGGTGCTAGTGTTTATCCTAGCCAATGGTCACATGTGGAAGCCACTAACAGAAATGATCTATACCCATTTCGTGATCTCGGGTATCGCGAGATTGGGAAGGAAGAGTCGAGAGTTTTGACTCGCGAACTCATGAGATGGCGAGTTGCGACAAGCACCTTTGGGAATAGGCCTTGGTCATAGCGCTGTGGTCACTTGGGAAAGGTGGAATTCGCGCCTAGTGCTGTTCTTATAGGGGAGCTACTGAAAAAGTCCTGTGGACCAAGGCATAGCCCAGGGGGATAATTGTTGATCGAAGCGTCTTCCACAGTTTGACATTTGGGGTTTGTAGAGCTGAAAGTCTTGACTCACTTATAACACTGAGTCACGAAATGCAAAAAGGAACCTATTTATTTGACCTATGATCAAGATCAGTGATCACATGGAGGTGTAAAAAGGGGAGAACTAGCCTGTGCGAAGCCCCGTAGGATTTTTGAGGATTCTAGCCCTCGAGAATTCGCTGAAAAGTCTTCATTTTTGTAGTGGGTTTGTGATAGGAGCTAGTTGGAAAAGTTGGGTGGCCACTGATATGCACCTGTATCAATCCTCCCTCATTAGGAAGAAATGGTCTCCATTGCATTGAGTTCCCCGGGGAGAGAGAAAAGCATTTGTTGAATCTTCTTGTCTTCTTGGAGACGTTGCACTACTCAGTTTGTGGAAGTTTTTCACGAACCTGTTGAGGTTGAGGTTGTTCAACAAGTTGAGATACATGAGAGGACTGTGTGTAGAAGGAATCTTTTCTCTTTGTTGCAATATTTTTGACCTGCTTCTTTTGGATAGAAGGTGCTTGGGGCAAGGTTGTAGTGGGTGCAATGTCCTTTTGTTCTCTTTTTGAACAGATTGTGAAGAAGCTAAAATTTTTAGTATGAGATACAACCTTGTGACACTTTTTAGATGGAACAATAGTCGGAACTACCTCTGGTATTCTATAGAGATGACCCCCTAGAGAAACAATGACACTAGTCAAGACTCATAAACAACATGGCACTTGCACATATATGGTTTTCCCAATAGGAAATCACAAACATCCAGTGGGGAAACATCACATAATACCTCATCCTTTAAGGGTTGGATGCCATATGACAATCAACATTGTTGGCTGACGTGGAGATCTCGTCCTTGGCGAAGCCACTCGATGTTGTATGGCTACAGGTGTGGTGTTGTCAACAATCCCAACTATTTGATGACCTCTACTGAGATGAGGTTTTTCTGGCTTCCACTAGAAGAGTTGACCATTTTTCTAGGGCTTCTACATCTATCTGTCCTTCAAATACAGGAAGGTGTTGAAGGATGTGGGAAAAATTCTCCATCATTTCGTCCCTCAACAGATTGATAGGATCGTCTGCTACATTGTTTTTCTTTTATTCTGCCATTGAGGCTTTCTTGGGTGTGCGAGAGAAATTGTATTTCAGAGAGACAAGCTCGAGACCCAACTTTCTATACTTAGACCTCGTTGGGGACATGCACTAAAAAAATGATCAAGAGCAGCCTACTCTGATACCACTTATCCAGATTATTTTTTGCATGAAATGCGAGTGGAGGTATAGTAAAGAAATGCATAGAGATATCACATATATTCAATAAGATAACATAAATGTATCAAATATGCAACCATAAAAACAGATATATAGTAATACACGATTTCTATTAATGAAATAAATGTACAAAGACTACAAAAATACAGAGTGAAAGACTCACTAGAATGGTGGCAGCTTATCTCTGAGAAGAGATGTGACAGCTACTCGCATTCACTAGAAGACGATTACAATGAGGCTGTGAAGGCATTTTTACAGTAAACCAGAATGTCAAAAACCCTATACATCCAAAAACCTAACCCTAGGAGATGAAGCGCCAAAAGTCATGTGGGCCCCGTTTGGGTAAGTGAGTACATCAACTTCCCGGGGTTGTAACTTTTGCATACGATCTCTGTTTTAGGCGTGTGATAGCTCGTGGGAAAGGTATCTTCAAGGAGATTCATTTTGGGGGATAAATCATGAATTCAACTATCATTTAGAACCACAATCTTGAAAAATGTTCATTTAGGCCCTCAAAATGGCCCCAGAAGTTAAAACCTACTAAAAATAGTAAATTGCCAAAATTGCCAGAAAATTGTTTTGAGCCAGTTGGAAAAGGTGGGTGGCCACCGATATCGACCTGGATCAATCCTTCCTCATTATAAATAAATGGTCTCCATTGTGTTGAGTTCCTGTGGGAGAGGGAAAAGCGTTTGTTGAATCTACATCTTGGTGAGCTGCTTGTTTTGTTGGAGACGTCGCGCTGCTCAGTTTGTGGAAGTCTGTCATGAACCTGTTGAGGTTGAGGCTATTCAAAAAGTCGAGATACATGAGAGGATGGTGCGTAAAAGGAATCTTTGTTCTTTTCTACAACCTTGTTGACCTACTTCTTTTCGATAGAAGGTGCTTGGGGCAAGGTTGTAGTGGGTGTAGTGTCCTTTTGTTCTCCCTTTGAACAGATTGTGAAGAAGTTGAATTTTCTAGTATGAGATACTAACTTTCGACACTTTTTAGGTTGAACAGTAGTCATAACTAACTCTGGTATTCTGTAGAGATGACCCCCTAGAGAAACAATGACACTGTGGAGTCAAGACTCATAAACAACATGACGCTTCCACATATATGGTTGGACCAAGAGAACATCACAGATATCCATTGGGGAAACATCACATAATACCTCATCCTTTAAGGGTTGGATGCCATATGACAATAAACATTGTTGGCTGACACAGAGATCTCATCCTTGGTAAAGCCACCTGATGTTGTATTGTTGTGGGTGTGGTGTTTTCAACAATCTCAACTGTTTGACCACCTCTACTGAGATGAGGTTCTTTTGGCTTCCGCTATCAACAATAAAATGAAGAGGGCTCCCTTTCACCCACATATTTGAATGAAAAATGTGCTCACCCTCTTTAGGATCTATTGGATCTTCTAGTTGAATTGTTGCAGCCTAGACAATAACAGTGGGGTCCACATCAAAGATCTGTCCTTTACCATTATTTTCAGAATCAGATTCAGAATCAGGGTTTGACTCTTTGTCTTTGATCTCGACCACCAATGACTTTTTTGAGCAACATTCATTGGTGTTGTGCTAGGGGATTTTCTGGATCTCGCACCATTTTCCAGTGTCGTTCTTTGTCTTCCCGTGACCCTTATTTTCCTGTGTCTTGGACCAGTTTTTGGAAGACTGTTTTTAGGGCCATAGTTGTCATACTTTGGTTGTTGCAGATTTGTAGACCCAAACTCTCATTTGTTCTATTGCTTAATTTTCTGCTTGATTTTAACAACATATCGATAAGCAACATCGAGTGATGAGATGTCTAGAAAATCCATTTCAGTCTGGATGTATCAGTGTAGAGCTCCATCGTATTTCAGAACCAAATTTCACTCAGAGTCTTTGATACCCAGCTTGGTGCGCAAGGTATGGAGGGTATTGTTGAACTCCGAAACTGCTTGACCCCTCTCTTTCCGTAGTGTGGTCCATCTCATGTACTGGTCCTCATAGGTGCCAATAGGGTAATATCGTTCCTTTACCACATCCACAAAAAAATCCCAAGTGGGATCAGCCCCGTATATTCAATACTCCTCTGTGGACCTTTGCTCCCAATAAGTTTCCCACCTATGTTTGACATGAGGGAGAGCTTTAAGGAGTGCAAAGGTGATCTTTTCTTTTTCGAAAAAATTGTGAACAAAGAAATAACCTTCTGGTAGATTTGACCATTTTTCTAGGGCTTCTACATCTATCTATCCTTCAAATATAGGAAGGCATTGAAGGATGTGGAAAAAATTCTCCATCATTTCGTCCCTCTGTCACGTGAGAGCTTGCTCAAGCAACAGATTGATAGGATCGTCTGCTCCATCATTTTTCTTTTATTCCACCATTGAGGGTTTCTTGGGTGTGCGAGAGTGATTGTCTTCAAGAGAGAAAAGATCGAGACCCAACTTTCTATACTCGCACCTTGTCGGGGACATGCACTTAAAAAACGATCAAGAGCAGCCTGATCTGATACCACTGATCCAAATTATTTTCGGCATGAAATGCGAGCGGAGATATAATAAAGAAATTCACAAAGGTATTTCCTATATGCATTAAGATAACATAAACGTATCAGATATGTAACCATAAAAACAGATATACAGTAATACATGATTTCTATAAATGAAAGAAATGTACAGAGACTGTAAAAATACAGAGTGAAAGACTCGCTAGAATGGTGGCATCTTATCTCTGAGAAGAGATGTGACAGCTACTCGCATTCGCAAGAAGATGATTACAATGAGGCTCTGAAGGCCTTTTTACAATAAACCAGAATGCCCAAAACCCTATAAATCCAAAAACCTAACCCTAGGAGATGAAGCGCTAAAAGCCATGTGGGCCCCATTTGGGTAAGTGAGTACATCAACTTCCTGGGATCATAACTTTTTCATACGATTTCCATTTTAGGCATGTGATAACTTGTTGGAAAGGTATCATCAAGGAGATTCATTTTCGTTTCTCAATCATGCCTTTGGTTATCATTGAGAACCTATATCTCGAAAAACCTTCATTTAGGCCCTCAAAATGGCCCTGGAAGTTAAAACCTGCTAAAAATAGTAAATTGCCAAAATTGCCAGAAAATTGTTTTGAGCTAGTTGGAAAAGGTGGGTGGCCACCGATATCCACCTGGATCAATCCTCCCTCCTTAGGAAGAAATTTTCTCTATTGCTTTGAGTTCCCAAGGGAGAGGGACAAGTGTTTGTTGAATCTTCATCTTGGTGAGTTGCTTGTCTTGCAGTGTCCTTTTGTTCTCCTTTTGAACAGATTGTGAAGAAGCTGAATTTTGCAATATGAGATACCACCTTGTGACAATTTTTAGGTGGAACAATAGTCAGAACTACCTATGGTATTCTGTATAGATGACCCCCTAGAGAAACAATGACACTGTGGGGTCGAGACTCATAAACAACATGGCACTTCCACATATATGGTCTTCCCAAGAGAACATCACAGATATCCAGTGGGGAAACATCACATAATACCTCATCCTTTAAGGGTTGGATGTCGTATGAAAATCAACATTGTTGGCTGAAACAGAGATCTCATCCTTGGTGAAGCCACCCAATGTTGTATGGCTGCGTGTGTGGTGTTTTCGACAATCCCAACTATTTGACGACCTCTGCTAAGATGAGGTTCTTATGGCTTCCACTATCAAGAATAAAATGCAGCGGGGTCCCCTTCACCCACATATGTGAATGAAAAAGGTGCTCCCCCTCTTCAATATCTGTTGGTCCTTCCAGTCAAATTGTTGTGGTCACGACAATAGCAGTGGGTTCTATGTACATGATTTATCCTTTACCATTATTTTCAGAACCAGATTCAAAATCAGGGTTCGACTATTTTTCTTTGATCTTGGCCACCAATGACTATTTTGAGTGACATTCATTGGTGTTGTGAAAGAGGATTTTGTGGAACTCAAACCATTTTCCAGTGTCATTCTTTGTCTTCTAATGCAGACCCCTGACCTTCTGGCTGATATCTGCACATGATCGTTCTAAATTCTCCTTGAGCTGACGTGGCTGCCTTAGATCCCTATTGGAACCTCATGAATCTGATCCATAGGTCCTTCATGAAAACCCACCCTGTGCAACCTAACACTAGGCACAAGCCTTACATCTCCATGCGACCACAACCGGACCTTAGTGAAAACACCTTTCAAAACTCGTGAGTTCATGAGTCGATGAACCTCGACTCCGCTTTTCCAAACCTTCGATACCTAAGATGGAATATGGGTATGGTTCCCTCCTCACTAGCACATACTACATATAACCGTAGGCTAGGCTAAACACTAGCACTAATCACAACTTGCAACTTCGTGAGTTGGAGTGTTAAGCCCTTGTGCTCCTCCATTGCAGATCCCTGAAACACGATAAGTCAACAATTGGTTGACTCCTTCCCAGGTGATGTGTGTCCACCACCTATTACCCGCTTCCACTTTTTTCTGGATGCTTGTTTCTACAGCACCTATCAACCATGCGACACCCACCTAACGGATGTGCTACGTGTTCGTATGAGCCCTCGATGCTCGACACTTTGTAACTTCGTAGTCAAAAATAAATTCTTTCAACCCCCAATATGTGATACCCCACGAAGGTCCTGATGCAACGGTTGTCCCATGGTCTGGATCCAATGGTATGGATCTCCTCCCCTACTCCTCATAACTCAAGACTTCACGAAACCAAGAATTTGGTCTGCCCTCCAAACTCATGATCCCAAATTCGTGAAATGATCCAATGATGTGGGTTGAAATGAGATCAACAGCTCATATTGAGCCATGATCAATGGTTCACGTTGATTCTTGATATTAGGGTGGTGGGTTCATCCAACTCCTAACCACCTTACAGCTCCATTAGATCCTATGACCCTCGTGATTTCATGAGCTCTCCACGAAAAATTTTGACCGTCCAATTCACTCCTCAATGGCTTCTGCCCAACGACTGAGTGTTCTCCCTCCTGAACTTAATTTCTATGCGACAATTTCAATCTTTGTCTCCCTTTGAATACTTCAAAGGTGTTATCCCTCCTGATTTTTCACTTGCAAACTCAAGCCTCCAAAAAGATCTTTCTCTCAGTCCTTGCGACAAACTTTCAAATAACCTCTGGTTATTTGAGTCTTCGGCCCTGTGCACTCTTTGCAAAAATAGTCCTTCAAATTTCACCTTGGTTGATAAATTCTAAGACTTCCACCAGCCTGTGCACACCTTGCACGGCTCTGTGCTTCTCCTGCACTTCTACTGGTATGACAACAATGATATCTCTCCTGATCTTTCTAAGATAAAACTCAGACCCTTGTCAACGCACACCTTGCGGACGTTCACTACCCTCCTTGCAGGAATCCTTTGAGAGAGAAATAATTGAAACTCATTTTACTCCTCTTTCTGACTTCATACATTCAACATGAAATCATACATATGACACAACATTGAGATAAATGCATAACAGAGAAACAAAACAACTATAAACATACCATTTAACTAATGTAAACAATAAGCATCATAACACCATGAAAATTGAGTCAAAGTTTCATATATTAACTCAAGTGCTCTTGTACATGGGTTCTTCTCTACATCCTCTCTGCTACAGCTCTACAACATATGAATTATGAATGATAATAATTTTCCTTTCTCTCGATGATACAAGGGTGAGGTTTTCTATATCCATTTTCCCTCGTACACTTCTAAACTATCTAATCTATTAAAACAAATCTACCTACTTTCATTAAATAGACTTAAATGCCTATTACATCCAACAGATGAGAGTAATTTCTCTAGATTTGTTCATATCTCCAAGACATAAATGTAAGTAAGCTTCTCGTAGCTATTACATTAATGCTTCAGATTTCAAAATTCAAAACGTTTTCATAAAAACGTGCCATTTTTTTTCCTCTGTGCGTCCAGTTGTTCCTTTGGCTAGGCACGTGCCTTGGATTTGTACGATCCTCCTACATCATCCTCCCATGCCCCTTATTTTCCTGTGTCTTGGAGTGGTTTTCGAGAGACTGTTTGTTAGGCCCATCTTTGTAATACCTCGTTTGTTGTGGATTTGCAGACCCGAACTCCCATTTGTTTTGGTGCTTAAATTTCTGCTCAATCTCAACAACATATCGATAAGCAACACTAAGTGATGAGATGTCCAGAAAATCCATTTCAGTCTGTATGTATCTGTGTAGAGCCCCATGGTATTTCAAAACAAAATGTCTCTTAGAGTCTTTGATACCCAGCTTGGTGCGCAAGGTATGGAACGTATTGGTGAACTCTGGAACTGGATGGACCCTCTCTTGCCACAGTGTGGTCCATCTCATGTACTGGTCGTCATAGTTGCCAATAGGGTAATATTGTTCCTTTACCACATCCACAAAAAAATCCCAAGTGGGATCAACCCCGTATATTCTAGACTCCTCTGTGGAACTTTTCTCCCAGTATGTTTCCCACCAATTTTTTACATGAGGGAGAGATTTAAGGAGTGCGGAGGTGATTTTTTCTATATCGAAAAAATTGTGAACAGAGAAATAACCTTCTAGCAGAGTTGACCATTTTTCTTAGGAAGCAATGGTCTCCATTGCATTGAGTTACCAGGGGAGAGGGAAAATCGTTTGTTGAATCTACATCTTGGTGAGTTGCTTGTCTTGCTGGAGACATTGTGCTGCTGAGTTTCTGGAAGTTTGTCACGAAACTGTTGAGGTTGAGGCTGTTCAACAAGTCAAGATACATGAGAGGACAACTTGTAGAAGAAATCTTTGTTCTTTGATGCAACATTGTTGAACTGCTTATTTTGGATAGAAGGTGCTTGGGGCAAGGTTGTAGTGGGTGAAGTGTCCTTTTGTTCTCCTTTTGAACAGATTGTGAAGAAGCTAAATTTTGCAGTATGAGATACTACGTTACGACACTTTTTAGGTGGAACAGTAGTCGGAACTACCTTTGGTATTCTGTAGGGATGACCCCCTAGAGAAACAATGACACTGCAGGGTTGAGACTGATAAAAAACATCACACTTCCACATATATTGTTGGACCAAGAGAACATCACAGACATCCAGTGGGAAACATCAGATAATACCTCATCCTTTAAGTGTTGGATGTCGTATGACAGTAAAAATTGTTGGCTGACATAGAGATCTTGTCCATGGCAAAGCCACCCGAAGTTGTATGGTTGCGGGTGTGGTGTTGTCGACAATCCCAACTGTTTGACGACCTCTGTTGAGATGAGTTTCTTTTATCTTCTGCTATCAACAATAAAATGCAGCAGGGTCCCCTTCATCCATATCTGTGAATGAAAAAATCACCCCCCCTCTTCAGGATCTGTTGGTTCTTCTGGTCAAATTGTTGTGGTCATGACAATAGCAGTGGGGTCCGCGTCAATGATCTGTCCTTTACCATTATTTTGAGAATCAGATTTAGAATCAGGGTTTGGCTCTTTCTCTTTGATCTCGTCCACCAATGACAGTTTTGAGCGACATTCATCAGTGTTTTGCCAATGGCTTTTGTGGAACTCGCACCATTTCTGGTGTCCTTCTTTGTCTTCCTATGACCCTTCTTTTCCTATGTCTTCGATCGGTTTTCGAGAGACTGTTTGTTAGGGGTGTCTTTGTCATACCTCGGTTGTTGTGGATTTGCAGACGTGAACTCCCATTTGTTCTAGTGCTTAAATTTCTGCTTGATTTTAACATCATATCGATAAGCAGCACCGAGTGATGGGATGTCCAGAAAATCCATTTTAGTTTGGATGTATCTATGTAGAGCCCCATGGTATTTCAGAATGAAATGTTGCTTGGAGTATTTGATACCCAGCTTGGTGTGCAAGGTAGGGAAGGTATTGGTGAACTACGAAACTGCTTATCCCCTCTCTTGATGTAGTGTGGTGCATCTCATGTACTGGTTCTCATAGTTGCCAACAGGGTTACATTGTTCCTTTATCGCACCCAAAAAAAAATCCCAATTGGGATCGACCTTGTATATTCCAGACTCCTCTGTGGAACTTTGATCCTAGTAAATTTCCCACCAATCTTTTACATGAGGGAGAGATTTAAGGAGTGTGAAGGTGATCTTTTCTTTGCTAGAAAAATTTTGAACAGAGAAATAACCTTCTAACATTGTTGACCATTTTTCTAGGGCTTCTGCATCTGTTTTTCCTTCAGTTATAGGAATATCAAAATTAAATTGTACATAGAAAGGCGAGGTGCCTCCAATGTGGCTACTTGATGAAGATGTGCCTGCTGTTCTCGACAGGCATTGAAGGATGTGGGAAAAATTATAAATCATTTCGTCCCTCTGTCGAGTGAGATCTTTGTCAAGAAACATATTGATAGGATCATCTGCTCCGTTGTTTTTCTTTTCTTCCACCATTGAGGGTTTCTTGGGTGTGTGAGAGAGATTGTCTTCAAGAGAGAAAACCTTGAGACCCAACTTGATATACTCAAACCTCGTCGGGAACATGCACTAGAAAAACGATCAAGAGCAGCCTGCTTTGATACCACTGATCTGGATTATTTTCAGCACAAAATGCGAGAGGAGATATAATAAATAAATGCACAGAGATATCACATATATTCAATAAGTTAACATAAATGTATTATAGATGCAACCATAAACATAGATATGTAGTAATACACAAATTCTATTAATGAAATAAATTTTCAGAGACTGTAAAAATTACAGAGTGAAAGACTCGGTAGAATGGTGGTAGCTTATCTCTAAGAAGAGATGTGACAGCTACTCGCATTTGCAAGAAGATGATTACAATGAGGCTCTAAAGGCCTTTTTACAATAAACCAAAATGTCAAAAACCCTAGACATAAAAAAAACTAACCCTAGGAGATGAAGCGCCAAAAGTCATGTGGGTCCCATTTGCGTAAGTGAGTACATCAACTTCTCGGGGTCAAAACGTTTGCATACAATCTCTGTTTTATGCGTGTGATAGCTCGTTTGAAAGTTATCATTGAGGATATTAATTTTGGGGACTCAATCATGCCTTTAGCTATCATTGAGAACCTCGATCTCAAAAAACCTTCATTTAGGCCCTCAAAATGGCCCCGAAATTTAAAACCTGCTAAAAATAGTAAATTTCCAAAATTGCCAGAAAACTGTTTTGATCCAATTGGAAAAGGTGGGTGGCAATCGAGATCCACCTGGACCAATCCTCCCTCCTTAGGAAGAAATGGTATCCATTGCATTGAGTTCCAGGGGGTGAGGGAAAATCGTTTGTTGAATCTGCATCTTGGTGAGCTGCTTGTCTTGCTAGAGATTTCATGTTGATCAGTTTGTGGAAGTCTGTCATGAACCCGTTGAGATTGAGGTTGTTCAACAAGTTGAGATACATGATAATATGGTGTGCAGAATGAATCTTTGCACTTTTATATGACCTTGTCGACCTGCTTATTTTGGATAGAATGTTCTTGGGGAAAGTTTGTGGTGGGTGCAGTGTCCTTTTGTTCTCCTTTTGAACAGAAAGTGAAGAAGCTGAATTTTGCAATATGAGATACTACCTTGTGACACTTTTTACATGGAAAAATAGTCAAAACTACCTCTGGTATTCTATAGAGATGAACCCCTAGAGAAACAATGACACTGCGGGGTCAAGACTCATAAACAACATGGAACTTCCACATATATGGTTGGCCCAAGAGAAAATCACAGACATCCAGTGGGGAAATATCACATAATACCTCATCCTTTAAGGGTTGGATGCTGTATGAAAATTTACATTGTTGGCTGACATGGAGATCTCATCCTTGGTGAAGCCACCTGATGTTGTATGGCTATGGGTGTGGTGTTGTTGATAATCCCAACTGTTTGACGACCTCTGCTGAGATGAGGTTCTTTAGTCTTTTGTTATCAACAATAAAATGTAGTGCGGTCCCCTTCACCCTCATCTGTGAATGAAAAAGACTCTCCCCCTCTTCAGGATCTATTGGTTCTTCTGGTCGAATTGTTGCATTCGCGACAATAGTAGTGGGGTCCGCATCAGGGTTCATCTCTTCATCTTTGATCTCAACCACCAATGACTATTTTGAGTGACATTCATAGGTGTTTTGCTAGGGGATTTTGTGGAACTCGCACCATTTTTCGGTGTCCTTCTTTGTCTTCCCGTGACCCTTCTTTTCCTATGTCTTGGATTGTTTTTCGAGAGACTATTTTTTAGGGCCATCTTTGTCATACTTTGGTTGTTGTGGATTTACAGAACCAAACTCCCATTTGTTCTAGTGCTCAAATTTCTGCTCAATTTTAACAACATATCGATAAGCAACATCAAGTGATGAGATGTCCAGAAAATCCATTTCATTCTGGATGTATCTGTGTAGAGCTCCATGGTATTTCAGAACCAAATGTCACTCTGAGTCTTTTTTACCTATCTTGGTGTGCAAGGTATGGAAGGTATTGGTAAACTCCGAACCTTCTTGGCCCCTCTCTTTCCGCAGTGTGGTCCATCTCATGTACTCATCCTCATATTTTCCAACAGGGTAATACTGTTCCTTTACCACATCCATAAAAAAGTCCCCAGTGGGATCGACCCCATATATTCCAGACTCCTATGTGGAACTTTTCTCCCAGTAAGTTTCCCACCAATGTTTGACATGAGGGAGATCTTTAAGGAGCGCGAAGGTGATATTTTCTTTGTCAGAAAAATTGTGAACAAAGAAATAACCTTCTAGTAGAGTTGACCATTTTTCTAGGGCTTCTGCATCCATCTGTCCTTCAAATATAGGAATATAAAAATTAACTTGTACCTTGAAAGGTGAGGTTCCTCCAAAGTGGTCGCTTGATGAATATGCGCCTGCTATTATTGCCAGGCATTGAAGGATGTGGGAAAAATTATCCATTATTTCGTTCCTTTGTCACACAATAGCTTGCTCAAGTAGCAGATTGATAGGATCGTCTACTCCATCATTTTTATTTTCTTCCGCCATTGAGGGTTTCTTGGGTGTGCGAGAGTGATTTTCTTCAAGATATACAATCTCGAGACCCAACCTTCTATACTTGGAGCACGTCAGGGAGATGAACTGAAAAAATGATCAAGAGAAGCATGCTCTGATACCGTTGATCCAGATTATTTTCGGCACAAAATGCAGGAGGAGATATAATAAAGAAATGCACAGAGATATCACATATATTCAATACGATAACATAAATGTATCAGAGATGTGACGACTACTTGCATTCAATAGAAAATGATTACAATGAGACTCTAAACACATTTTTACAATAAACCAGAATGCCAGATACCCTGGACATCAAAAAACCTAACCCTGGGAGATGAAGCGCCAAAAGTCATGTGGGACTCGTTTGGGTAAGTCAGTACATCAACTTCCCGGGGTCGTAACTTTTGCATACGATATCCATTTTGGCATGTAATAGCTCATTGGAAAGGTATAATAGAGGAGATTCATTTTGGGGGCTTAGTCATGCCTTAGAAAAACCTTCATTTAGGCCCTCAAAATGACCCCAGAAGTTAAAACCTACTAAAAAGAGTAAATTGCCAAAATTGCCAGAAAACTATTTTGAGCCAATTGGAAAAGGTGGGTGGCCACTGGTATCCACCTATATCAATCCTCCCTTCTTAGGAAGCATTGGTCTCCATTGCATTGATTTCCTAGGGGAGAGGGAAAATCATTTGTTGGGTTTGCATCTTGGTGAGCTACTTGTCTTGCTCGAGACGACGCACTGTTCGGTTTGTGGAACTTTGTCATGAACCTCTTGAGGTTGAGGTTGTTCAAAAAGTTGAGATACACGAGAGGACAGTTTGCAGAAGTAATATTTGCGGTTTGATATAACCTTGTCGACCTACTTCTTTTGGATAGAAGGTGCTTGGGGAAAGGTTGTAGTGAGTGCAGTGTCCTTTTGTTCTTCTTTTGAACATATTGTGAAGAAGTTGAATTTTGCAGTATGAGATACTACCTTGCAACACCTTTTAGGTAGAATAGTAGTCGAAACTACCTCTGGTATTTTGTAGAGATGACCTCCTAGAGAAACAATGACACTATGGGGTCGAGACTCATAAACAACATGACACTTCCACATATATGATTGGCCCAAGAGAACATCACATACATCTATCAGGGAAACATCACATAATACCTCATTCTTTAAGGGTTGGATGCTGTATGACAATCAACATTGTTGGCTGACATAGAGATCTCGTCCTTGGCGAAGCCACCCAATGTTGTATGGTTGTGGGTGTGGTGTTGTCGACAATCCCAAATGTTTGACAACCTATGCTAAGATGAGGTTCTTCTGGATTTCTCTATCAACAATAAAATGTAGCGGGGTCCCCTTCACCCACATCGATGAATGAAAAAGGTGCTCCCCCTCTTCAGGATCTGTTGGTTCTTCTGGTTGAATTGTTGTGGTCACAACAATAGCAGTGGGGTCCCCATCAATGATCTATCCTTTACCATTATTTTCAGAATCAGATTCAGAATTAGGGTTCATATCTTTGTCTTTGATCTCGGCCAGCAATGACTGTTTTGAGTGACATTCATCAGTGTTGTGCCAGGGCCTTTTGTGGAACTCACACCATTTTCCGGTGTCCTTATTTGCCTTCATATGACCCTTCTTTTCCTATGTTTGGACTGGTTTTAGGGAGACTGTTTGTTAGGGTTGTCTTTGTCATACTTCGGTTGTTGCATATTTACAGACTCGAACTCCCATTTGATCTAGTGATTAAATTTATGCTTGATTTTAACAGCATGTCGATAAGTAGCACCAAGTGATGAGATGTCCAAAAAATCCATTTCAGTCTATATGTATCTGTGTAGAGCCCCACGGTATTTCAGAGCCAAATGTCACTCAGAGTCTTTGATACCCAGCTTGGTGTGCAAGGTATGGAAGGTATTGGTGAGCTCTGGAACTACTTGGCCCCACTCTTGCCGCAATGTGGTCCATCTCATGTATTGGTCCTCACAGTTGCCAACAGGGTAATACTGTTCCTTTACCGCATCCACAAAAAAAGCACAAGTGGGATTGGCCCCGTATATTCCAAAATCCTTTGTGGAACTTTGCTCCCAGTAAGTTTCCAACCAATGTTTGACATGAGGGAGAACTTTAAGGAGTGTGAAGGTGATATTTTCTTTGTCAGAAAAATTGTGAATAGAGAAATAACCTTCTAGCAGAGTTGACCATTTTTCTAGGGATTCTTCCTCTATCTATCCTTCAAATACATGAATAGAAAAATTAACTTGTACCTTGAAAGGCGAGGTGCCTCCAAAGTGGCCACTTGATGAAGATGCTCCTACTGTTATTGGCAGGCATTGAAAGATGTGGGAAAAATTCTCCATCATTTTGTCCCTCTGTCGCGTGAGAGCTTGCTCAAGAAACAGATTGATAGAATTGTCTGCTTTGCCATTTTTCTTTTCTTCCTCCATTGAGGGTTTCTTGGGTGTGTGAAAGTGAATTTTTTCAAGAGAGACAAGCTCGAGAACCAAATTTCTATACTCAAACCTCATCGGGGACATGCACTGAAAAAACAATCAAGAGAAACCTGCTCTGATACCACTAATCCATATTATTTTCGGCATGAAATGCGAGAGGAGATATAATAAAGAAATGCACAGAGATATGGAATATATTCAATAAGATAAAATAAATGTATCATAGATGAAACCATAAACATAGATATATAGTAATATTCTATTTATATTAATGAAAGAAATGTACAGAGACTGTAAAACTACAGAGTGAAAGACTCGCTAGAATGGTGGGAGCTGATCTATGAGAAGAGATGTGACGACTACTCGCATTCACAAGAAGATGATTACAATGAGGCTCTGAAGGCCTTTTTACAATAAACTGGAATGATAAAAACCCTATACATCCAAAAACTTAACCCTAAGAGATGAAGTGCCAAAAGTCATGTGGGCGCGGTTTGGGTAAGTGAGTACATCAACTTCCCGGGGTCGTAACTTTTGCATACGATCTCTATTTTAGGCATGAGATAGATCGTTGGAAAAGTATCATTGAGGAGATTCATTTTGGGGGTTCAATCATTCCTTCAACTATCATTGAGAACCTCGATCTCAAAAAAACTTCATTTAGGCCCTCTAAATGACCCCATAAGTTAAAACCTGCTAAAAATAGTAAATTGTCAAAATTGCCAAAACACTGTTTTGAGCTAGTTGGAAAAGGTGGGCTGCCACCGATATCCACCTGGATCAATCCTCCCTCCTTAGGAAGCAATGGTCTCCATTGCATTGAGTTTCTGGGGGAGAGGAAAAAGTGTTTGTTGAATCTGCATATTGGTGAGCTGCTTGTCTTGCTGGAGACGTCGCACTGCTCAGTTTGTGGAAGTCTGTCATGAACCTGTTGAGGTTGAGTTTGTTCAACAAGTCACGATTCATGAGAGGACGGTTTGCATAAGGAATATTTTCACTTTGTTGCAACCTTGTCAACCTGTTTCTTTTGGATAGAAGGTGCTTGGGGCAAGGTTGTAGTGGGTGCAGTGTCCTTTTGTTCTCCTTTTGAACAAATTGTGAAGAAGTTGAATTTTGCAGTATGAGATACTACCTTGCAACACGTTCTAGGTGGAATAGTAGTCATAACTACCTCTGGTATTCTATAGAGATGACCCTCTAGAGAAACAATGACATTGCGGGGTCGAGACTCATAAACAGCATGGCACTTCCACATATATGGTTGGCCTAAGAGAACATCATAGACCTCCAGTGGAGAAACATCACATAATACCTCATCCTTTAAGGATTGGATGTCATATGACAATTGACATTGCTGGCTGACACGAAGATCTTGTCCTTGGCGAAGACACCCGATGTTGTATGGCTCCAGGTGTGGTCTTGTCAACAATACCAATTGTTTGACGACCTCTGTTGAGATGACGTTCTTCTGGCTTCCGCTATCAACAATAAAATGTAGTGGGGTCCCCTTCACCTACATCTTTGAATGAAAAAAGTGCTCCCCCTCTTCAGGATCTATTGGTTCTTTTGGTTGAATTGTTGCGGTCGCTACAATAACAGTCGGGTCTGGGTCAATGATCTGTCCTTTACCATTATTTTCAGAATCAAATTCAGAATCAAGGTTCGGCTCTTTGTCTTTGATCTTGTCCACCAATGAATGTCTTGAGTGACATTCATCGGTGTTGTGCCAGGGGTTTTTGTGGAACTCACACCATTTTTTAGTGTCCTTCTTTGTCTTCCCATGACCCTTCTTTTCTTGTGTCTTGGACTCATTTTCGGGAGACTGTTTGTTAGGGCCGTTTTTTTCATACTTCGGTTGTTGTAGATTTGTAGACCTGAACTCCTGTTTGTTCTGGTGCTTACATTTCTGCTCGATTTTAACAACATATCTATAAGAAACACCGAGTTATGAGATGTCTAGAAAATCCATTTCAGTCTCGATGTATCTGTGTAGAGCACCACGGTATTTCAGAACCAAATGTCACTCAGAGATTTTGATACCCATCTTGGTGCACAAGGTATGGAAGGTATTGGTGAGCTCTAGAACTGCTTGGCCCCTCTCTTGTTGCAGTGTGGTCCATCTCATGTACTGGTCCTCATAGTTACCAACAACATAATACTATTCCTTTACCGCATCCACAAAGAAATCCTAAGTGGGATCAGCCCCGTATATTCCAGACTCCTCTATGGAACTTTGCTCCTAGTAAGTTTCCCACCAATGTCTGACATGACAGAGATATTTAAGTTGTGGGAAGGTGATATTTTCTTTGTCAGAAAAATTATAAACAAAGAAATAACCTTCTAGCAGAGTTGACCATTTTTCTAGGGCTTCTTCATCTATCTGTCCTTCAAATACAGGAATATCAAAATTAACTTGTACCTTGAAAGGAGAGGTGCCTCCAAAGTGGCTTCTTGATGAAGATGCACCTGTTTTTATCAACAGGCATTGAAGGATGTGGGCAAAATTCTCCATCATTTCGTCCCTCTGTCACGTGAGAGCTTGCTCAAGCAACAAATTGATAGGATCATCTTCTCCATCATTTTTATTTTCTTCCACCATTGAGGGTTTCTTGGGTGTGAGAGAGCAATTTTATTCAAGAGAGAAAATATTGAGACCCAACTTTCTATACTCGGACCTTGTTGGGGACATGCATTGAAAAAATGATCAAGAGAAGCCTGCTCTGATACCACAGATACAGATTATTTTCAGCACAAAATGCGAGAGGAGATATAATAAAGAAATGCGTAGAGACATCACATATAGTCAATAAGATAACATAAATGTATCATATATTCAACCATAAACACAGATATATAGTAATACATGATTTCTATTAATGAAATAAATGTACGAAGTCTGTAAAAATACAGAGTGAATGACTTGCTAGAATTGTGGCAGCTTATCTCTGAGAAGAGATGTGAAGGCTACTCAGATTCGTAAGAAGATTATTACAATGATGCTATAAAGGCCTTTTTACAATAATCTAGAGTGTCCAAAACCCTAGACATCCAAAAACCTAAACCTAGGATATGAAGTGCCAAAAGTCATGTGGGCCCTATTTGGGTAAGTGAGTACATCAACTTCCCGGGGTTGTAACTTTTTCATACGATGTCCATTTTAGGTGTGTGATAGCTCGTTGGAAATGGATCATAGAGGAGATTCATTTTGGGGGATCAATCATCCCTTTGGATGTCATTCAAAACCTCTATCTCAAAAAACCTTCATTTAGGCCATCAAAATGACCCCGAAAGTTAAAACCTGCTAAAAATATTAAATTGCCAAAATTGCCAGAAAACTATTTTGAGCCAATTGGAAAAGGTGGGTGGCCACCAATATCCACCTGGATCAATCCTCCCTTCTTAGGAAGTAATGGTATCCATTGCGTTGAGTTCCCAGGGAAGAGGGAAAAGTGTTTGTTGAATCTGCATCTTGGTGAGCTGCTTGTCTTACTAGAGATGTCGTGTTGCTTAGTTTGTGGAAGTCTGTCACAAACCTATTGAGGTTGAGGCTATTCAACAAGTCGAGATACATGAGAGGATGGTGTGCATAAAGAATCTTTGTGCTTTGCAGCAACGTTGTCAACCTACTTCTTTTGGATAGAAGGTGTTTGGGGCAAGGTTGTAGTGGGTGCAATGTCCTTTTTTTCTCCTTCTGAATAGAATGTGAAGAAGCTAATTTTTGCATTATGAGATACCACCTTGCGACACTTTTTAGGTGGAACAGTAGTCAAAACTACCTCTGGTATTCTGTAGAGATAAACCCCTAGAGAAACAATGAGATTGTGGGGTTGAGACTCATAAACAACATGGTGTTTCCACATATATGATTGGCCAAAGAGAATATCACAGACCTCCAATGGGGAAACATCTCATAATACCTCATCCTTTAAGGGTTGGATTCCGTATGACAATCGACAATGTTGGCTGACATGGAGATCTCGTCTTTGGCGAAGCCAGCCGATGTTGTATGGTTGCGGGTGGGGTGTTGTTGACAATCCCAACTATTTGATGACCTCTGCTGAGATGAGGTTCTTCTCGCTTCCGCTATCAACAATAAAATGTAGTGGGGTCCCCTTCACCCACTTTTGTGAATGAAAAAAGAGCTCCCCCTCTTCAAGATCTGTTGGTTCTTCTAGTCGAATTGTTGTAGTTGCGACAATAACAGTGGGGTCCGTGTCAATGATCTTTCCTTTACCCTTATTTTTAGAATCAGATTCAGAATCAGGGTTCGGCTCTTTATCTTTGATATCGGACACCAATGACTGTTTTGACCAACATTCATCAGTGTCGTGCCTGGGGCTTTGGTGGAACTCACACCATTTTCTAGTGTCCTTCCTTGTTTTCCCGTGACCCTTATTTTCCTATGTCTTGGACTGGTTTTCAGGAGAATGTTTGTTAAGGCCCTCTTTGTCATACTTCGGTTGTTGTGGCTTTGCATATCTGAACTCCCATTTTTTATGGTGCTTAAATTTCTTCTCGATTTTGACAACATATCGATAAGCAACGTCGAGTGATGAGATGTCCAGAAAATCCATTTTAGTCTGGATGTATCTGTGTAGAGCCCCACGGTATTTCAGAACCAAATGTCACTCAGAGTCTTTGATAACCATCTTGGTGTGCAAGGTATGGAAGGTATTGGTGACGTCCATAACTGCTTGGCCCCTCTCTTGCTGCAGTGTCGTCCATCTCATGTACTAGTCCTCATAGTTGCCAATAGGGTAATAATGTTCCCTTAGTGCATCCACAAAAAAATCCCAAGTGGGATCGGCCCCGTATATTCCAGAATCCTCTGTGGAAATTTTCTCCCAGTAAGTTTCTCACCAATGTTTGACATGAGGGAGGAAGTTAAAGAGTGCAAAGTTTATCTTTTCTTTGTCAGAAAAATTGTGAACAAAGAAATAACCGTCTAGCAGATTTGACCATTTTTCTAGGGCTTCTACATCTACCTGTCCTTCAAATACAGGAATATCAAAATTAACTTGTACCTTGAAAGCTAAGGTGCCTCCAAATTGGCCACTTGATGAAGATGCCTGTGTTGTTATCAGCAGGCGTTGAAGAATTTGGGAAAAATTCTCCATCATTTCATCCCTCTGTCACGTGAGAGCTTTCTCAAGAAACAGATTGATAGGATCGTCTCCTCCATGATTTTTCTTTTCTTCCACCATTGAGGGTTTCTTGTGTGTGAGAGAGAAATTGTCTTCAAGAGAGACAAGCTCGAGGCCCAACTTTCTATACTCAGACCTTGTCAGTGACATGCACTAAAAAAATGATCAAGAGCAGCCTGCTCTGATACCACTAATCCAGAGTATTTTTGCACGAAATGTGAGAGGAGATATAATAAATAAATACACAGAGATATTGAATATATTCAATAAGAAAACATAAATGTATCAGATATGTAACCATAAACACAGATATACGGTAATATATGATTTATATTAATGAAATAAGTGTACAAAGACTGTAAAAATACAAAGTGAAAGACTCACTAGAATGGTGGCAACTTATCTCCGAGAAGAGATGTGATGGATAATTGAATTCTCAAGAAGATGATTACAATGAGGCTCTGAAGGAATTTTTACAATAAACCAGAATTCCAGAAACACTAGAGATCCAAAAACCTAACCCTAAGAGATGAAATGCCACAAGTCATGTGGGCCCCATTTGGGTAAGTGAGTACATCAACTTCTCGGGGTCATAACTTTTGCATACGATCTTCGTTTAAGGCATGTGATATCTTGTTGGAATGATATCATCGAGAAGATTCATTTTGGGGGATTAATCATGACTTTGAATATATTTTAGAACTTTGATCTTGAAAATCCTTCATCTAGGCCCTCAAAATGACCCTGGAAGTTAAAACCTACTAAAAATAGTAAATTGCCAAAATTGCAAGAAAACTATTTTGAGCCAGTTGGAAAAGGTGGGTGGCCACCGTTATCCACCTGGATCAATCCTCCCTCCTTAGGAAGAAATTTTTTCTATTGTGTTGAGTTCTAGAGGGAGAGGGAAAAGAGTTTGTTGAATCTGCATCTTGGTGAGCTGCTTGTCTTGCTGGAGACGTCGCACTGCTCAGTTTGTGGAAGTCTGTCATGAACCTGTTGAGGTTGAGGCTATTCAACAAGTTGAGATACATGAGAGGAAGGTTTTCAGAAGGAATATTTGCGCTTTGATGCAACCTTGTCGACCTTCTTCTTATGAATAGAAGGTGCTTGGGGCAAGGTTGTAGTGGGTGCAATGTCCTTTTGTTATCCTTTTGAATAGATTGTGAATAAGATGAATTTTGCAGTATGAGATACTACCTTGCAACACATTTTATGTGGAACAATAGTCAAAACTACCTCTGGTATTCTGTAGAGATGACCCCCTAGAGAAGCAATGACACTGTGGGGTTGAGACTCATAAACAACATGGTGCTTCCACATATATTGTTGGCCCAAGAGAACATCATAGACATACAGTGGGGAAACATCACATAATACCTCATCCTTTGAGGGTTGGATGCCATATGACAATCGACATTGTTATCTGACACAAAGATCTCATCCTTGGCAAAGCCACCCAATGTTGTATGGTTGCGGGTGTAGTGTTGTCGACAATCCCAATTGTTTGATGACCTCTGTTGAGATGAGGTTCTTCTAGCTACCACTATCAACAATAAAATGCAATGGGGTACCCTTCACCCACATATGTGAATGAAAAAGGTGCTCCCCCTCTTCAAGATCTGCTGGTTCTTCTCGTCAAATTGTTCTGGTCGTGACAATAGCAGTGAGCTCTGCATAAATGATCTGTCCTATACCATTATTTTCAGAATCAGATTCAGAATCAGGGTTCAGCTCTTTTTCTTTGATCTCGACCACCAATGACTATTTTGAACGACATTCATCAGTTTTGTGCCAGGGTCTCTTTTGGAACTCACACCATTTTTCAGTGTCCTTCTTTGTCTTACCGTGACCTTTCTTTTCCTATATCTCAGACTGGTTTTTGGGAGACTGTTTGTTAGGAATGTCTTTGTCATACTTCAGTTGTTGCAAATTTGTAGACTCGAACTCCCATTTTTTCTGGTGCTTAAATTTCTGCTCGATTTTAACAACATATCGATAAGCAACATCGAGTGATGAGATGTCCAGAAAATCCATTTCAGTCTGGATGTATCTGTGTAGAGCCCCACGGTATTTCAGAACCAAATGTCGCTCGGAGTCTATGATACCCAGTTTTGTGTGAAATGTATGGAAGGTATTGGAGAACTACGAAACTTCTTGGAACCTCTCTTGTGGCAATGTGGTACATCTCATATATTGGTTCTCATAGTTCCCGATAGGGTAATACTGTTCCTTTACCACATCCACAAAAAAATAGCAAGTGGGATCGACCCTGTATATTCCAGACTCCTCTATGGAACTTTGTAGCTAGTAAGTTTCCCACCAATGTTTGACATGAGGGAGAGTTTCAAGGAGTGCGAGTGTGATATATTCTTGGTCGAAAAAATTGTGAACAAAGAAATAACCTTCTAAAAGAGTTGACCATATTTCTAAGGCTTCTGCATCTATCTGTCCTTCAAATATAGGAATATCAAAATTAAATTTTACCTTGAACGGTGAGGTGCCTCCAAAGTGGCCGCTTCATGAATATGTGTCTTCTATTATCAGTAGGCGATGAAGGATGTGGGAAAAATTCTCCATCATTTCTTCCCTCTATCGCATGAGAGCTTGCTCAAGCAACAGATTGATAGGATCATCTGCTCCATCATTTTTCTTTTCTTCTTCCATTGAGGGTTTGTTGGGTGTTAGAGAGAGATTGTCTTCAAGAGAGATAATCTTGAGACCCAACTTTCTATACTCAAACCTCGTTGGGAACATGCACTGAAAAAATGATCAAGAGCAACCTCCTCTGATACCACTGATCCAGATTATTTTCGGCACGAAATGCGAGAGGAGATATAATAAAAAAATGCACGGAGATATCACATATTTAGATAAGATAAACAAAATGTATCAGAGATGCAACCATAAACACATATATACAATAATACACGATTTCTATTAATGAAAGAAATGTACAGAGACTATAAAAATATAGAGTGAAAGACTCGCTAGAATGGTGGTAGCTTATCATTGAGAAGAGATGTGACAGCTACTCGCATTCACAATAAGATGATTACAATGAGGCTCTGAAGGCCTTTTTACAATAAATCAGAATTCCAGAAACCCTGGACATCCAAAAACCTAACCCTAGGAGATGAAGCGCCAAAAGTCATGTGGGCCCCATTTGGGTAAGTGAGTACATCAACTTCCCAGGGTTGTAACTTTTTCATACGATCTGCGTTTTAGGTGTGTGATAGCTCGTTGGAAAGGTATCTTTGAGGAGATTCATTTTGGGGGATCAATTATTCCTTTGATTGTCATTGAGAACCTCTATCTTGAAAAACCTTCATTTAGGCCCTCAAAATGACCCCGAAAGTTAAAACCTGCTAAAAATAGTAAATTGACAAAATTGCCAGAAAACTATTTTGAGCTAGTTGGAAAAGATGGGTGGCCACCAATATTCACCTGAACCAATCCTCCCTCCTTAGGAAGCAATGATATCCATTGTATTGAGTTCAAGGGGGAGAGGGAAAAGCGTTTGTTGAAACTGCATCTTGGTGAGCTGCTTGTCTTGTTGGAGATGTCAGGTTTCTCAGTTTGTGAAAGTATGTCATGAACCTGTTGAGGTTGAGGCTATTCAACAAGTTGAGATAAATGAGAGGACGGTTTGCAAAAGGAATTTTTTCTCTTTTCTACAACCTTGTGGGCCTGCTTCTTTTGGATAGAAGGTTCTTGGGGCAAGGTTGTAGTGTGTGTAGTGTCCTTTTGTTATCCTTTTGAATAGATTGTGAAGAAGCTGAATTTTGCAGTATGAGATACTACCTTGTGATAATTTTTAGGTGGAGAAGTAGTCGAAACTACCTCTGGTATTCTGTATATATGACCCCCTAGAGAAAGAATGACACTGCAGGGTCGAGACTCATAAACAACATGGTGCTTCCTCATATATGGTTGGCCCAAGAGAACATCACAAACATCCAGTGGGGAAACATCACATAATAACTCATCCTTTAAGGGTTTTATTCCATATGACAATCGACATTGTTGGCTGACATAGATATCTCGTCCTTGGCAAAGCCACCCGATTTTGTATGGCTATGGTTGTGGTGTTGTCGACAATCCAAACTATTTGATGACCTCTGCTGAGATGAGGTTCTTCTAGCTTCCGCTATCAACAATAAAATGCAGTGGGGTCCCATTCACCCACATCTGTGAATGAAAAAGGAACTTCCCCTCTTCAGGATCTGTTGGTTCTTCTAGCTGAATTGTTGTGGTCGCGACAATAGCAGTGGGGTCCGCGTCAATTATCTATCCTTTACCATTATTTTCAGAATCATATTCAGAATCGGGGTTCAGCTCTTTGTCTTTGATATCGACCACCAATGATTGTTTTGAGTGACATTCATCGGTGTTTTTCTAGGGGATTTTTTGGAACTCACACCATTTTCCAGTGTCCTTATTTGTCTTCCTGTGACCCTTCTTTTCCTATTTCTTAGACTGGTTTTCAGGAGATTGTTTGTTAGGGCCGTCTTTGTCATACTTCAGTTGTTGCGAATTTCCAGACCGGAACTCCTGTTTGTTCTAGTGCTTAAATTTCTTCTCGATTTTAACAGCGTATTGATAAGCAACACCGAGTGATGAGATGTCCAGAAAATCCATTTCATCCTGGATGTATCTGTGTAAAGCCCCACGATATTTCAGAACCAAATGTCTCTCGGAGTCTTTGATACCCATCTTGGAGTGAAAGGTATGGAAGGTATTGGTGAAATCTGGAACTACTTAGCCACTCTCTTGCCACAGTGTGGTCCATCTCATGTACTGGTCCTCATAGTTGCCAACAAGGTAATATTGTTCCTTTACTGCATCCTCAAAAAAATCCCAAGTGGGATCGGCCCCATATATTCCAGACTCCTCTATGGAACTCTGCTCCCAATAAGTTTCCCACCAATGTTTCACATGAGGGAGAGATTTAAGGAGTGTGAAGGTGATCTTTTCTTTGTCAAAAAAATTGTGAAAAGAGAAATAACCTTCTAGGAGAGTTGACCATTTTTCTAGGGCTTCTACATCTATCTGTCCTTCAAATACAGGAATATCAAAATTAACTTGTAACTTGAAAAGCAAGGTGCCTCCAAAGTGGTCGCTTATGAAGATGTTCCTGTTGTTATCGGCAGACATTGAAGAATGTGGGAAAAATTCTCCCTCATTTCGTCCCTCTGTCGCATGAGAGCTTGCTCAAGCAACATATTGATAGGATTGTCTACTTCGTCATTTTTCTTTTCTTCTGCCATTGTGGGTTTCTTGGGTGTGCGAGAGTGATTGTATTCAAGAGAGACAAACTCAAGACCCAACTTTCTATACTCGGACCTTGTTGATGACATGCACTAAAAAAACGATCAAGAGCAGCCTTCTCTGATAGCACTGATCTGGATTATTTTTGGCACGAAATGCAAGCGGAGATATAATAAAGAAATGCACAGAGATATCACATATATTCAATAAGATAACATAAATTTATCAGAGATGCAACCATAAACACAAATATACAATAATACACGATTTCTATTAATGAAAGAAATGTATAGAGATTGTAAAAATACAGAGTGAAAGACTCCCTAGAATGGTGGAAGCTTATCTCTGAGAAGAGATGTGACGGCTAATCGCATTCACAAGAAGATGATTAAAATGAGGCTCTGAAGGCCATTTTACAATAAACTGGAATTCCAAAAACCCTAAACATCCAAAAACCTAACCCTAGGATATGAAGTGCCAAAATTCATGTGGGCCCCATTTGTACATCAACTTCCCGAGGTCGTAACTTTTGCATACGATCTCCATTTTAGGCGTGTGATATCTCATTGGAAAGGTATCGTTGAGGAGATTCATTTTGGGTGATAAATAATGACTTTGAAAATCATTGAGAACCTCGATCTATAAAAACCTTCATT
This sequence comes from Picea glauca, assembly GCA_000966675.3. Classification (NCBI taxonomy): domain Eukaryota; kingdom Viridiplantae; phylum Streptophyta; class Pinopsida; order Pinales; family Pinaceae; genus Picea; species Picea glauca. The sequence goes on from JZKD02S2145907.1 coordinate 921,477, forward strand.
TAGGCCCTCAAAATTCTTTTGGAAGTTAACACCTGCTAAAAATAGTAAATTGCCAAAATTACCAGAAACCTGTTTTGAGCTAGTTGGAAAAGGTGGGTGGCCACTGATATCCACCTGGATCAAAGAGGTTTCCTTGAAACTATATGCATGCCTCGTAAAAATACTCCTTTGTGCATATAGGAGTCACTTTCTCACGATGAAGAATCATAAATAAATCTACGAGATTCCTTCTTTTGAAACCCTTGCAAATCCGTGTACTTACTCAGCATTATAAAAAAATTCGGGAACTATGTTTTTTGTATACGTAATGTATCGATTCACCCTTTTGTAGGATCCTCGACTGTATATTATGTGCATAAATTCTAACTCTGTAAACTGGGGTTTAAGATTCTGTGTAAGTAAGGCAATGCTTTTCCCATTGTTGGGTTGAGAAATTTTATATACTTTTGATCTATTTAACACTATAAATCTTACAGCACATAAAATATTTTTAACACTGTTATAGTTTATAACATGTACAAAATTCTTATTTCTGTGAGATTTATGACTTGTACCCTTCAAATTCTTATTGTGATAATTCTTCAATTTCATTCTCTATTTATGAAAATGTTATACTCATATTTCATCAGCTAATGATGAGCCCCCCTGTCTTCTTTTGTGAGGGTACCCATCAACCATTCCTGGGTCCACTCCTCCACTTTGGATGGTGGACAGATCATCACTCAAACACCGGTGGGGAATGCTTCTACGCCAACTCTAAGATAAGTATTATTTCATTTGCTTAATATTTATTTTCATTTGATTAATTAACACACAGTTTATTGAATCTGTTAATTTTCCCTTTGGAGGATTACTCAATTCGAAGGAAAAAGATCAAGGGGATCTCCTTTCTTGAAAAGGTATTCGAGTTTTGAATCTGGCATTTAGTTAAAACTGCTCAAGTTCTACTTACGATTGGTATAGGGTCCTTACCCTAGGTTACTCTACTGTAATAATTTTGAACCAAAGTTTCCTGGCTATACATATCATTGGTGATTTAATTCTTAATGAACATATAGGTTATGGAAAACCATTTGAACAAGTTTTTCAATCATTGTAATGGTTGTTGTATCTTGTATTTATGGACCATTGAAAATATTTGTTTATAGGTCTAATGTAATATAAGAAGGACTGTTAATTTCATGCCTTTTGTATGACCTAATCACTGGTAAATACTTATATTCTCAAGTAGATCAAGGATCGATAGAATATTTCATTATATGAAACAACATATGTTTGTATAACTACAAGTATCTATACATGCACCTATATATATGTATTTACTTATAGAGACATATCTAAGTCATAAAGAAAATTGACTATTCATTCTAGCATTTCCATTACATGAAAACACATGAGTATATCTACAGGTATATGTACAGTCAAGATTTAGGTATAAACCACATCACAAGAACTCATCCTTCTACTAACAATGGAAATAAGTAGATTTTTATACATTCAATCAATCATTTATATTTTCACTAACATCACATAAACCGATCACACCTCTAATGAGTTGTAATCAACATACTTTTAACCAGAAAATAAGTAAAGGTACTTATCTAAATAAAACTGATGCTGGAACACAAATGGAACATCCAAGTTCCACCCAACCATAGAACAGAACAACCAAATTAATTCCTTCATTCACCCCCTATCCTGAGCATGAGTCCATAAGGGTGAATTGAAAATGATCCTCTTTTTCTACAGTCATACTTTCAGATCAGAGAATTCCCTTTCCTCACACTAAACAATGTTCATAACAACAAGTAATATCCTTTCTCCAACATACTAAGCAGCATCCTACCTCGTCCATATGTTGTATATCATGAGCATATTATGCCTAGGTATTTTTCCCTCCTTGGGAATTTTTGCAGCTTTACAAATCTCTGATTTTTAGGGGTTGCTAGTGGTCAAATTCCTCATTTTTCACTTGTAAAAATCAGCCTTGAGGTAACTCAAGTATGTTCCCCAGTCACGGAGTCATGGACAGGTGTTTTCAACCTGGTTGTTCCATTTGTCCTCCAACAATTAATATATAAAAATATTTGTCTTTCACATTGTCACAATCAAAGCTTAGTTGGAAAAATCAAATCTTCTCCCAACAGTCATAAATAATTAATTACAAATAATAAAATTCCAAATTCAGATTTTCCATAAATGGAAAAAAATTTCCAAATACGAATTTCCCAAAAATGAAAATTTATTCCTAAGTGCACACATTCATTAATAATTAATTATTTTTAGGGATATCACACCTAGCCTTGTGTGAATTGGAACCTCGAAGGGCCCCACCCCTGACCTTTTCTTCTTTCCCAATCCACTCGTTCCTTCGTTTGCTAGAACCTTAAGGGGCCCCACCTCGACCCTTTCTGCATGTCCATTCCACCTATCCATGTATGCCCTGGAGCCCCGACTAACCCCTGCCCCGACCTTCGTGCACTGGCTCCCATTCATGTGGTGCATCAGGTTAGGGGGGATAGTGTTTCAACACCTTCCATGCCTTTAGTTCTAGGAGGTTTCCCAATGGCTTCATTCGCCAAATTATCTGCTACCTTGCTGTGCTCTCTCACAATGTGGTAAAATGTTAGCTTAATGGAATGAGAGTCGACTTGTATTCAGTCGATTATTCATTTTAAACTTAAGTTTTTTGGATCATTCCTGTGAACCATAAGCCTTATTATAGTCTTCGAGTCACCTAGATCATTAAGATTGTGGATTTGATGCATCTTTGCAATTTGAAGACATTTTAGTAGGTAGTATGCCTCTATTTTGTTATTGGTGTCCTTCCTGAGATTCCAATGATAATTTAGGATTATTTTTCCTCTGAGATCGAAGAGAA
>JZKD02S2145907.1:966137-1009015 GCA_000966675.3 Picea glauca
TATATATATAGACACACACACACACATAGAGACACATATACTTAAATATATATGTACCACCATCACATTTCAAGTAAACAATATATTCAGTATCCTTTAACTATAATAATCCATCATATTTCTAACAAATTATAATCATAAACATAACATTGACAAGGAATGGAAGTCAAGATACATATCTAAAACCTAATGTTGGAGTACAAATGGAACAACCACATTCCACCCAACCATAGAACATATGTACCCTAAATGAAGAACCATTGGCAGGCATTCGAAGAACAACATCTTCACTTATGTTACATGCATGCCAATCCATAAATTGTTCTATGCTTTCACACCTAAACAATCGCTGCAAACGTGGAATTATGGGAATATGATGAAGAACCTTTTGAGGCACCCTTTTTGTTGCTTGATCGGTTTGATATCTACTGATAATACATTGTGGATATTTGTTTTTCGAAGCACGTTGTCCATAATATATAATATGGTCATTAGGATATGCATCTATAGTTTGATAATCCATTCCAATGTCTTTCATAATGGCATGCAAACCTCGATATGTGCGAGGTAAAATATTTGACGATGGTAACAAAAATTCACCTAACAATGTACAACATAACAAACAACTAGTTAATGTAAGAATATTAATCGTAAAAAATGCATTCTTATTTTACACATTAATTAACACTAAAAACAAATACAAAAAAAACAACATTTATGTACAGTATGAGATGAAACATATTACATACCTTAGTATCTGTGTCATACAAGTGTTCGACAAATTATTCATAACGTTTAAGTTCACCAGCAACAATGTAGCAGAGAGAATATTTTCTCTTGATCCTTCATAAATTCATTTATTTTCCTTTTCTAATAGAGGTTCATCATAAATACCAACATTTTCCCCATCCTCATCTCGCTGTGAAAACAAATCTTGGATCATTTGATTTGTCCCATCATCTTCTTCCATGGGATCATTAACTTGATTTGTCCCATCATCTTCTTCCATGAGATCCTCATTTGCTTGGTCATGATGATGTTCCTCATCTTGTACAACATCATTTCTACTAATACTTGGTGAAATATAATGCGGAAAGTTAGAGGGCAACTCTAACTTTATAATTACAAACAATCATGCAAAATTAGTGTATACTATAACAAACATTCAAACAATATATATACATATATATAATTTTATATAAAATTGACAAAATAAAAAATTTAATGAATATATAGCTAATTACCATGGGACGATATTCATTCGATCCGCCATCAATGTGACCATATTTCCTACAATGTTTTGTAGATGTTTCTATTAAAATTCTTACAGGACGTATGAGGCAACATTTTTTACAAGGGAAATAACATCTAACATCACCCTTTTCACTCTCTTTACCTTCTTCCCCACCTCTAACAAAATTCTGTGACATTTTCCCACATAAAAATACCCTTTCTGAACCATCGTTGTTATAGCAAGATTGTCGCAACATCTTTAAATTGTCAAATATTTATAGGCCAATTTTAGTTCAGTATCATTGCACTTGCGACGACAGTGACCTAAAAATATATATTTTTCCACCTATTTATTTTAGGTCATTTTCAATGGTAAATTTTAACTAAATTATTATGGTCAACTTTCGTCGGATATGTGACGAACAATCAACTTTCGTCGAATATTCGACGAAAATTGACCATAATAATTCAATCAAACTATAGGCATCGAGATTGCAATGAATACGGGGTAGATTTAGAAAAAATGAACTTTTTTTGTTCCATGTTGCGACGAAAGAGTACTTTTGTCGCAAGTGGTCATCATAAATTTTTCAATATGTAGTAGTGAATTTGTCCCATTAGTGACCTATGAATTTCGTTGTGCTTTAAATTTGGCCAATTTGAGACCTTACATGTCTTGGTTTAGCCTTAACTTGTCTACTTATGGAAAAATTAGCGTGTTGGTCTTCCACTATGAGTTTACCACTCCAAACCTGGTCACATGCATTTGTACTACAATTGTCTCAGTGATATTACTATAGAAATTAATATATCGATTTCAGTGTTGTTTACCCTTGAAAACCACCAACACATTTTTCATTACCCTATTTTCTTTATAGATATTGAGTGTTACCTCACATCCTTCCTATGAGAGGTTCGTTAGCTATGAAATCATAAATTCAAAGGTTCTAAACCCATTTTGAACCTATAACTCATAAATTAGTTTATACTCTTTCACAGAGTGACGAAGAAATTACCATTTTGTTCATGTGTTAGAAAGTTTTAATATTGCAAGGAAGATGATGAAGAGGCAAGTGGATAGAGATGGCCTTCGACGACCTCATGGGTTCCTGAGGTTAACATTCAAGGCATGACCAGTGAGAGGCTTGTACAATATTTTCTGCAAACATATTTTTCAGTAAAAGAATAGAAAAGATACAATGGAAAATACACACATTACACAGATATTTTTCCCCTGGAAACCCAAACCAGGAAAACCAACATATTCTATATCCATTCATCATGTTACATTGTTTACAATAAAATATGCATATAGGATCCATCGACATCCAAAAACCTAACCCATTGACCTTTATTACTCAACAACCCTAATTCCTTAACCAGAAATAGAAAACTGTTGGCAAAAACCTTGTGTCAAGAAACCGCCCAACAATGGACACGAACATCGAGGAAAAAATGTGACATGTTTCCCGAGGATTTTTTTTTTTTGCAAAGAATATAACACATACCCAAAATTCTCCCACTTGTTGTTTTATTTGCATACATGGGATTTATAAGGTTACATAGTCAACAATCCAGGGAAACAATGCCCATGGATCCTCTAAACCAAGAGAACGTTTCAGTGCTCACAGATTTTGTTAATGAATCTGCAATATTATTCAAAGTGTCCACTTTCATCAACAACAATTTCTTGTATTCAACCATGTCTCTCACAAAGTGATATTGAATATCAATATGATTTTTATTTGAATGATAAGACGGGTTCTTCGCAAGAAAAATTGCACTTTGACTATCACAATCTATCCTTACATCTTGTTGTACCAACCCAATACTTGAACAAAATATTTGTAACCATATTGCTTCCTTACTTGCATGAGTGGCTACCATTCATTCAACTTATGTCATTGAAAGTGCCACTAAATATTGTCTTTTTCTCATCCAATTGATTGCTCCTCCAAACAGGTTAAACACATACCCGCTTGTAGATCTCCTACGATCTATATCTCCAGCCCAATATGCATCCACAAATCCATGTATATCCAACACTTTGTCCAATCCTGGTCTTCCTTGGTAGCATTATCCATAGCTATCAGTGCCATGTAAATACCTGAAAACTGTTTTTACTGTTGTCCAATGCTCTTTTCTTGGTTTTGACATAAACATGCTCAAAACTCCCATTGTATGTGAAATGTCTGGTATAGTACATACCATTGCATACATCAAACTGCCAACTACACTCACATATGGATCATGAGACATGTCATCCTCTTCTTGTGTCTTGGGACATTGATCGACATATAACTTTACACCAACACAAATAAGGACCTTTACCGGTTTACATTCCTACATATTCAACCTCTGCAATATTGTCTCAACAAATTTTCTCTGATTTATCTAGAGTTTCCTGTTTTTCTAATCTCTTTTAATTCCCATGCCCAAAATGAAAACTGAAGCTTCAATATCCTTAATGTCAACTTTAGAGGACAATTGAGTTTTCACATCCTGAATAATCTTCTTCTTCTGACTCATGTTCTTCTAAAGAGTCTGATTCATCATCCTTTAAATCAAACTCTATTTTCTCTAGTTCTTCCTTACTTTGTAGGAATCCATGTATAACAACATCCTTCATTTCTCTAAATATGACATCTCAGCTATACACAACGTTATTATTTTTTGGGTTCCAAATATTATAATCTTTGATACCATATTTATACGCAATAAAGATACACTTTTCGACCTTCTTATATAGCTTACTCATTTTTTCCTTTGGAACATGAACATAAGACTCACAACCAAATACCTTGAGATGTGTGAGAGAAGTTTTCTTATGAGTCCATACCTCTTGTGGAGTCTTTTCATCCAACGTTGATGAGGGTGATTTGTTGACCATGTAACAAGCAATACCCACTTCCTCTGCCCATAATTCTCTCCCTAACCCGACACACTAAGCATGCACCTTTCTTTTTACATAAGTGTCTTGTTCATCATTTCTGAAACTCCATTTTGCTAATGTGTATATGGACTAGTCTTATGCCTTACTATACTGCACTTCTTATAGAATTCTTCAAATCCATTCCCATAGAACTCTTCGCCATTATCTTTCCTCGACACTTTAATTCTTTTCTTTGTTCTATTCTCAATAAGATCCTTAAAGTATTTAAACGTATCAAAGACTTCATATTTATTCCTAAGGAAATATATCCACATATTCATCGATAATTCATATATAAATGAGACATAGTACACATATTTTCCCAATGATGGGACCGACACGGGTCCAAAAACATCACTGTGAACTAGCTGTAAAATTCCTTCTGCCATCATTGCACCAGAGGGGAATCTTACCCGATTTTGCTTTTCATATGCACAATGTTCACAAAAATCAAAATCCAGAGAGCAGTTAGACATACCTTCAACCATACCTTCACCGTGTAGTAGTCAAATACCCTTCTCTCTGATATGCCCTAGTATTTTATGCCACAACATGACCTTTTCTCTAGATATTGTAGGAGTTGTTTCTTCTTCAACTCCAATATCAGGAAAAATAGAACTATTACACCCATCACTAAGAGTTATTCCTTGAATCTTATACAAGGTTCCAAACCGAATTCCCTTCAACAACACCATTTCTCCTCGAACCATCCTATAGGTTTCCTTTTCAAATATTGTTTTTACCCCTGCATCGTCCATTTTTCTTACATAAATCAAATTTCTAGCCAAACCTAAGATGTGAAGAACACCAAGTAGTGTTCTAATCCTTCCATATATTATCCTCAACTTGAATTTTCCTCATCCTATGATTCTGGTTGTCGAATCATCACCTAAGAAAACATTGCCTCTGTCATACCTTTCATATTCACAGAACCATGCCCTGTGGGGATTCATATGAAAGGATGCACCTGATTCAACCAACCATGCCTTATGATCTACATGTGTGTTTGAATAATCCAAGTACACATCCCCTCCCTCCTTCTTGGAGGTCTTTTATTTTGTAGAAGGAGATTCTTTGGATCCCTTATTTTTCCCAACTTTGGAACTGCATTGCTTCTTGTATTGCCCTTATTTTACACATCTCCAACATAGCTTTACAATATTTTTGGGAGATTTATATCTATCCTTAGACTTAGATCTCCCTCTTGAGAAATTAGATCTATTTATTTCTTGGGAGTTTACTCTTGCAAATAATGTGTATGTGCTTTGTCCTTCCATGTTCTTCAGTCTCATATCCTCTGACAACAAGGATGACACCACTTCATCAAAATTAAAGGAATTTGTATTAATACCTATGGCCACAACCTGATTATCCCACGAGTCTGGTAAGGAACACAATAAACTGATACACTTATCTTCATCTGAAATTTTAATCTCAACAGATACCAACTAACTTACCATGGTATTGAAAGCATTCAAATGCTCTTCCACTGAGTCTCCATATCTCATCCTTAGATTATACAACTTCTTTATCAAGAATAGTTTATTTACTAGGGAATTAGAATGATACAACTTCCCCAACTTATCCCATAAATCCCTGGTTGTAGATTCCTCTCACACATTCAGTAATACTGAATCTGAGAGACATAGTTGGATTGTGCTCTTCACCTTCTGATCCAACATTTTCCAGTGATTTGCAAAAGTTCATGTAGGTGCAGTACCTAGATCCATTGCAATCCATTGATCTATGTCCACCAAAAGATATTTCATCTTGATCTTCCACAAATTAAAATGTTTCCCATTAAAATTCTCAATCTCCATTTTTGAATTGCTCGCCATTTCTTTTCACCTGAAAAATAAAAGAACAAAGATCTCCCACTGTAACAAGGCTTATCACAGTCCCAAGACAAACCCTTGACCAAAAACATGTCCCCCTAAATACAACAAATATCTAATACCAAATGTATATTTTAACCTTGTACAATGTTTACAGCAAACAAACTTTCAGTAAGAGAAAAGAAAAGATACAATGGAAAATACAGACATTACACTGAGATTTTTCCCCTGGAAACCCCGAACTGAGAAAACCAACATATTCTATATTCATTCATCATGTTACATTGTTTACATTACAATATACATATAGGATATAGTGGCATAAAAAACCCTAACCCAATGACATGGATTAGTCAACAAACCTAATTCCTTAACCGGAAATAGAAAACCATCGGCAAAAACCATGTGCCAAAAAATCTCCTGACAATGGACACTACTAATCGTGCAAAAAATATAACACATACACAACATTCCACTATGAGTTTACCATGCCACATTTTTTCACATAAGTTCATACTACGATTGTCTCAGTCCTATTACTGTCAAAATTAATATATCGATTTAAGTATTGTTTACCCTCGAAAACCACCATCACATTTTTCATTACCCTATTTTCTTGCCACAGCTCGATCATTACCTCAGATCCTTCCTGTGAGAGGTTCGTTATCTATGAAATTGTAAATTATAATTTTCTAAACCTGTTTCAAACCTAGAACTCATAAATTAGTTTATACTCCCTCACAAAGTGACGGTGAAATTACCATTGCATTCTTGTGTTAGAACATTTTAATATTTCAAGGAAGATGATGGAGGAAAGTGGAGATAGATGGCCTTCGATGACCTCATGGGTTCCTCTGGTTAAAATTCATTGAATGACCAACGAGAGGTAAGCGCAAAACTTAACCAATTCTTCCTTTAAATACAGTAATTTAATGAATGTATTGACGAGCAAGTCAACTTTGTTTTTCTCGTAGTAATAGTTAAGTTCGTTGTTTTTTTTTTGTTTGTTAGTTTTTCCATGACATGTGGGACTAACCTGTGGCTAAGAAACCACGACTTAGGGGTATCTAAGCCATCAAAATCACCGAGGGATCGCACCCGGCCTAAACCACACCAACCTTTAACATGGCTAGATTATTTGTCCCCACAGGTTTCGAACCAGTGACTATAACATCACGGAGTGCCTTAAAAACACACTCTGTGACCGACTGTCCTACACCTCGGGGACAATTAAGCTCATTGTTAACTGCTACAACTGTTTTGATTTGGATAAGTAACACTTTAATTCTACAAAGGATTGGAGATGCCATTTTGGTAGTTGGATTTTCAATGGCCTATGGCCTCTTTCCTGGGTCGATCCTAAACGTTAGTCCTACATCTAGTATTTTATCCTTCCAAGGACTTGCATTATGGGTTCTCCCTCTTAAGTATGGACATTGGTATTACCTGAATGTTCTTATCTCTATGAACAACTCGACTCTTTTGTTTTGTCGAGTGCAGGCTCTAAAAACATAAGGGTTATTCCTTACTTAACTCGATATAAAATATGTAGTTGTTTCCCATTAATTTATTAGTTATCTATACCTAAAACGTAGTCCATCTCTTGACCATTTGTATGTCCTTGTGATTTAATAACGGTTTCCATGCTGGGCAGTATTGAATCTATTAACCTCCATAGATTAGAATCAGATCCTTCTAAATTATCACTCCCACTGTCTATTTATGTAATGCATTTTTGTTTAAATAATAGTTATGATTTTCACCATTAATCTGAGTGGATATAGAATCACATATGTTAATGGTTTCCATAAAATGCATAATATGTTAGGATTTTGCTTGTACATTATGAGTAATCATTTTACTTGTCATTATTAAATTATTCATATAATACCGGGGATTAATTGCTCGTATTAGATTATACAATCCAGAGTACATATGTGTGTCTCGGATCTCCACTTCCCGTGCCCCTTTCTTGACTAATTTGTTCATACAGCTAGTTTAAATCCTACATAGTTACATTATTGTAAGGTTTTTTCTCTCGGAATTATATTATACCAGTTTAGAAATCGATTGCTTAATCAATAATTGCTTCAGTCTCGACAAGTGGTAATAATGGACTTAATGTATAAATATTCATCTCTAGTGTTTTCCACTATCATATGATTCATATATAATTTAATTTGTATCTTTGTATATAGTCAACAAAATCGATTTTATTTTAATATAAATGCTAGCATAATGAATATATTAACTAATAATGGGCCTCCCTTGCATGCGAGGACCCATTAGATCACATTCATCATCAATCCCATTCTCTGATTGTGGCTTTCCCGGCCAGAATTATCCACCCATGTCATTACTCACATACAGGTCTAAGTACATTTTTGTAATTTAATTACAAATTCTTTCTTCTATTTACATCATACAAAATTATACACTAATTCAATTTATTTCAATCGTTTCACGTATGATTCAGTCCACATTGACAAACCAAGAGGCATATATGGAAAGGTACTCGGGTACCATATTAGATCCATTCTTTGAAGAAAGCGATGACGTCTTCCTCTAGTTTATATCATAAAATATATGTGGATATTTGGATTTGTGAGTGCAATGGTTGTTGTACACAAAGTCTATACTATGTAATTTGCAATGTAACTAAAATTGGTTAAATGAAGCAGATTATAAAAGACTTTTGTAGTTACATTATACAATTTTCAATGTATCTATATTAGTACTAGCAATAATTTGTTATTCATTTCAAACTTATATATATATATATATATATTACTATTACTATTCTATTCAACCATATGAGTCTTTACTTTTTTATTTTCCATTCTAGGTTTCTTAAAGGAAAACATTCAAATAACTTTCTAAATCATCATATTGAATAATACTTCATAGTCTCACTAACTTGGGAAAACAAAAGTAGCATCCAAGTTCCACCCAGCCTCAGAATGGATTAATCAAAATCATTTGATACAATCACCCCCAAGCCTGATCATGAATCCATAATGGAAAAATGAGCCTCATGTACCAGCATAACCTTTGTGTCTTCAACAGTTTCCTAACACTTAAGTGCTCACACAACAAATTCTTTTGTTATCTTTTTAATCACTAAAATAAATTTACCAGTGAATCTTTCTACCCACCTGCTAAGTAGCGTCCTGCCTCAAGAAAGGAGAGTGGAGAGATAGGTAACATATATTTTAAAGTTTATTAAATTTTTAATTTTCATATATATCCTTTTTGTGTGTGTATAGAGAATTGACTTATGAATCTGTTATGTGCATATGTGGGGCTTGTTCGACTAGTAGACATCGCTAGGACTCGACATCGTCCTTGACTTGAGGTAGGACCAACAGTGAGGAAAAACAGTTGCGGGCGGATCCCCACCCAAAGACACTGACATAGTTTCGCGATGATTCAGGTGCAACCTCACTATGCTCACTCATGCCATTCCTATGGCCGAGATCAAGGATTTCCCTGGGCTATGAAGCCACATGTAGTAGGGGGTACCTAGGACCTCGTGTTACACATTATTTTCTTCACCCTTGTGACCGTTAATGATGTAAACCTATTTGTTGTCTTCATAATGAATTTTGTTGCAAGATGCACTATATATAGGGTGTGACGATGCCTGATCGTCACCCCCTGCTCTAAATCTAGGGTGCGACGTCTCTGTAGGATGCACTATACTTAGGGTGCGACGATTTTCGTACGTGGGAAAAATGAGCATCTTCTCGATGCTTATAGAAGGAGAAGCTTCTATGGTGAGGCGGCCTCCGATCGGTTTGGATATTACTCACTTTTCTGATTTAGTGGGATCATCCTAACCTCATCACCTTATCCTCTTCAACTTATAAAAGGAGAGGAGCTCTCATTGGAAAATTTGTCTTGGGAAATTAGATTGGAAATTTGGCTTGAAATTGTTAGCTTGGTGAGAGTGGCTTTGAGATTTTCTTTGTCAAGATAGATTATGAGTGACTTTCAGATATATAGTCATAGAATCCGTGGATTAGAAGTGTGTGGGAAGAGAGGTACTATTGGAAGGTACCTTATGAGATCAAGGCTTTGGTTGTAATCTCCACTTTCATTTTAATATGATACAACAATAGGTTTATTTTCCATAAAACCACTGTTGTTTTATTGTATGATTCCTTGATCACATACATAGGTTTTGTTACATATATTATATTTTTTTCACTTTGGTTGGCTTGTGTTCCCTTTAAGATTCAATATCACAGGAGCACCAGGGTGGAGCTAGGATGACAATGAAAAGAGGAAGTGATATTTAAACGATGTGTTTCCCATCTCTTGTTAAATAGTAAACTCAATGGTTAGAGCTTAGGGAAAGTGTCATATTCTATTCAGTTTTGTTCTAGATCTAGGTGGATCTAGGGAGATCTGTTTATGCCCACATTTACCGATAAGTCCTATAACACATGGGTCAAGTTGTTCCAACATATTGCGAATGTTGTTGTACATTATAGCAGGGCCAATAGGCCTCGTAGTTAGATAGTACTAGACCATGATGTGTCCAGGGAAATTTTTGTACTATATGTATTTTTTGACGGCATAAGCCAAGTGATGTAGACTGATGAATCTTTGAGGTTTTCATGACCACTTATGTACTCATAACAATATTTTTTGGGATATATATATATATATATATATATTTTTTTTTTTATTTTTTTTTTATTTTTTTCTTGTCTTATGGATGACATTTTTTTTACAAATGTATTTACATGTGTATGTGTGTGCTTTTCTTTTTATATGTGAGCAACATGCCAATCTAAAACTTGATTATCTATAGTAAGTGTTAGATAATTAAATATCCTAGGAACACGAATATACATAATGTAATTGAAATATCATTCTAGGAGAGGTACTCTAAGGAATCATCGATGTAGAGTGGGATCATAAACGCGGTAAACCCTATTTAACTAGGACAAAACCATTTGAGCATCTAAATAGACCCGGACGCAAGAAATTCCATGTGAGAAAGAATCAAGAAGAAATTATATCACTGTGTTGTATTCAAAAACATTGTTTGTATCATCGCCTAGACAAATATCTCCAGAAGATATCAACTAGCCTACAGGTGTGAAAATCACCCAAGATGCAAAATCAAGCCTCTGAGTGTGTGGTCTAGCACCGTCTGTGAAACCAAAATAAACCTATGATTCACTTGAAATATTCCACAGCGAAAAAGAAAACATAAATAACTACACATCCACAAAACAAAAAAAGAAATTATTTTATAAGAGACTATACATATTTACAAGAAGCCACCCAAGTGACCAACCTAAGAGTACTACTTCTTAAGGTAGAGCCCATTTCTAGGCTCCACCAAATCATTTCCCTCAAAATCAACCAGACGGTAAGTTCCCTTATCTAATACCTCTTTCATAAGGAATGGTCTGAACCACATGGGTTTGAACTTTCCTACCCCCGAGGGATCTTTTTCTTGATCATAGAACATGACAAGATCGCCCTTGGAGAAAAATTGAGGATGAACAGATCGATCATACTGACACTTGACTCATTGATTATGATCCTCATTGGCTAAGGTTGCATCATGATGTTTCTCATCGAGCTGCTCAAGAGATAGAAAGCGTTCCTCAAGCGGTGAAGTGTCCAACAATAATTCCACTACCAACTTTAAAGAAGTAATCTGACATTCAATAGGTAAGACGGCTTCCAACTCATATATGAGTTGAAAAGGTGAAAAATTGGTGGCAGTCTTCACACATGCTCGATAGGCCCACAATGTTGAATACAACATCAAATGTCAATTCGACTTGGTAGAATTGATTGTCCGCTAAAGAATATTCTTGAGAGACTTATTCATAACTTCAACCCGACCATTCACTTGCGAGTAGTAAGGTGACAAATGTTCCTTTTTGAATCCAATATTTCACGTTAATTCAATCATCATTTTGTTTTGAAAGTGACTTCCCTAGTCAGCGACAATCTCCTTCGGGATACAGAACCTTGCTACTATATGATTAAAGATGAAAAGAGTTGTGGTTTCTCCATCATTGATAAACATTGGCATAGCTTTGACCCACTTTGTGAAATAGTCTACTTCTACAATTATGTAACGATGCCCCCTAGATGAAGAAAAGTGACATGTAGTAAAATCAATCCCCCACTTGGTGAAAGGACCAACAACAATGACTGGAAACATAGGAGCAGGATGTGCTTGCATCTTCTTACAGAATATCTGGAACGAGTCACACTTCTTGACCGCCTCTAGACAATCCTTGATCAATGAGGGCCAAAAGTAATGTGCACATAGAATATTTTGGGCTATTTCCAACCTAGACAAATGACTCCCACATGCTCCGGTGTGACAGTTGTTCAAAATGAGCTATGCTTCTTCGTGGGTAAGAAATCTCCGAAGAATGCAATCTATGCCTCGACGATACAACATGTCATTGAGTATAAGATAGTTTCACGTCTTATGTCAAATTTGTCGATGCTCATTGCGAGAAGTAGAAGATGGGCACTTCAATGTCTTGAGATACACATGTATATCTCCATACCACGGTATGAAGATGAAATTAGAAAAATATCTCCATTAATAGGCGACTCTTCGAGTGTGATATCAGTAGACTCGACCGGAAGTTCCAAAATTATTTCGGCAAAGCCCAATGAATTTTCGGATTTCGCAGAAACAAAGTCCAAGACAAACTCCTATAGGATTACTACCCATCTACTAATTTTTCTGCCAATGACGCATCGTGTTAACACATATTGGAAAGGGTTGACGATGAAAATGATGGTGGTCTTGCGAAACAAAACATAATGACCGAACCATTGGACAACATTGATAGCTACCAAGGAAAGTTTCTCAATATGAGAGTAGTTGAGCTCCGGTCCGACTAGGCCTTGACTAAGGTAATATATAATGTACTCTTCAAGCATATCATCTTCCTGAACTAAGACCATGCTGATGGTTGACTCCCCAACATCCAAATACAACAAGAAATATCTGTTATAATCAAGAGGGTAGAGCAGAGGGGTAGATGTCAGGGCACATTTCAATGCTTTAAAGGAGTGTTGAGAAGCTTCATCCCAACCGAATGGGACCCCTTTTTCCAAAATACACCTAAACCCTTTAGTTATCTCGACGTAATTAGCAGCAAAACATCGAGGAAAATTTTCTTTCCCCTGTAAGCTCTGAAGTTGGAGTATCGTGCAAGGGGGAGGCAAGTGAACTATCACCTCAAAATTCATAGGATCAACCATGATCCCTATTGTTAATACAATGAAACCTAAAATACAACCTGATGTCACGCAGAAACTCCACTTGTTAGGATTCAAGAAAACCTGATAGTAGTGACATCTCTCAAAGATTACGTAGATGGGAAGGATGATCTAAGCTCTTGAGAGACTATGATGTTAGATAATTAAGGTACGAATCAAATATGTGTTTGAGGTCATGAAAATAGAATGAGATGGCCCGTTGAAAGGTGGCTCCATCATTCTTGATGCTAAAAGGAATATTTCATTATGCAAAGGTACCCCAAGGACAAATAAAATTTGTTTTATGTTGGTCCTCAGATTTGATTTGAATCAAACTGTATCCCAAAAAACCATCAATGATGGAAAATACTTCACAGATTGCACATTCATCGACAATATGATCGATAAATGGGGTTGGGAAATATTCTTTCAGACATGCCTTATTCAAATCACGAAAGTACATACAAGCGTGAATCGCTCCATGTTTCTTGTTGAACGGAACCGGATTTGACACCCATTGCATCAATTGTACAGGGTAGATAAAACCAGCTTTGAGCAATTTCAATTTTTCTACTTCTTCCTTGATTGTTGCTGCTTTTTGAGGATTGACTGGATGAAGATTCTGTTGGACCGGTTTTGCATCAGGATAAGTCATGATTTAATGTTCGACAATTCGTAGGTCGATGCCTGGCATTTCCTCATAAGACTAAGAAAAAATGTCGTGAAACTCTTTGAATAAGTCGTAGTAAGTTAAAATCTCTTCGGGGGAGAAATCTTCTCCAAGGAAAGAATTCTCCATGATGCTATGGGTTTTCTAGTTATCGATTGGAATCATTATAGAAATTATTTCCATTTTACCCTCAACATAAACTCTATGCGTAGCCAGAGGATTGATAGGACAAGGACTATCTCCATTCATGGTCAAAACAAACTTTCTCACCTCTATTCTTCTAAGCTTAGGAAGGAAATAATATCTATGATGTAGATCATCCCAAGGTCTATCAGGACTAGTCATTGCCTCAAGAATCATCTTGTCTGAAGGAAATACTAAGTCTAAAGGATCTTGAGCGGCAAGAGAATCCTGAGTCAAAATAGTCTTGATAACTGGATCTAACTCCCGTGATGGAGTCGGATCAGGGTTAGTTGAAGGTTGTTGGACAATGCTATATGCAACCTCAGTCGCAGATAAGGGAATGGCTAGGCCATGATGCCCTATCCCTTCCATCGAGGCCGACGAGGAAGGTAAATTCCATTGTTCGTTAAAGTAGTTCGTTCAAAAAGACAACACTTGAAAAATTACAGCCCTCGGTTGGTCGGGAATAACTATATAAGATTTACATCATTAGAAGGTGGTGGGTAATCAAAGGTTCCCATCAATGATGGAAACAAACTAACACCTAATTTGACAGTGCCAAGTTGTGGGTTATCAATCATCAGGACCATAGAAGCCTCGGATGAAGGGTCAAGATGAGAGAAGTACAACTAGTCGATGGTCACAATCCGACCCTCATGCAGAAAGCACAAGACTCGAAAAATTGTAGTAACCACCGCATGCATTGTATAAGTCCAACTTCTTGCTAACAAAATATTGTAGTCGAGAGGCAGATCGACCACTTCAACTTCGACACACAGTTTTACCTCCTAACTACACGGGAAAGTAAGGAATTATTCCATGTGGTCTAAATGATCAACCATCAAAATCCATAAGAAATGTAGGTGATGCAGACAACTCAGTTTGGCCAATGGACTTCCAACATGCCAACGACATCATGCAAGTCGAGGAACCCTCATCAAGCATTGTACATAAAATGTTTCGTGTAAAATATTTTGTGGTATAATCCACTACTATCTAAAAGTCAACGTGGTGAGGAAGACGAGGTTTTATGTCTGTTGGATCGAAAACGATTGCTCTTGGGTTACTAGTCTTTGTCATTCCCAACGTAGATAACATATATTTTCTATGCAAGGGGAAAATCCGGAGGACTTCCAGAGTGGACATTTCACAAGGGGTATGTGCTAGATCCTCCACAACAGAGTAGTTATGAGCATTCCTCATGTTTGGATTATGGGAATCCTTCTTAAACACACCTTTACGGATGCGAGTCATTGTTTCTCCTACTGCCTTCTCAATTTAGAGAGGCATCAATGGATTAGTGGCTTCCTTTCCCTTCTCGATAGATTCTAACATTTCGTAGTCACGAGTCTTGGTCAATAAATGAGCATTGACGCTCATCATATAAATTTCCATGGCTGGGTTGTTATTGGTAGGTGCGGGGGGTCCCTCACTGCCCCCTGTCGTGCTTGTGGATGTGGAAGCCTAAGCCATATTTTACCCTTGTGCAAAATGGTTCATCAACACAGTAGGCTATTGTTGCACTAATAGCTTCTGGGATTTTTCAATCCAAGCATGTAGGTGAGTCGGGTGGTCATCCGTGCAAATATTACATGGATACTTTGACTTCTTCTTCTTCTTTTTTCCCCTTCCAACATTGTTGGTAGCCTTTTTATCCCCTTTATGCTTCTTATTTCATTGTTTCTTCTTTCCCTCAGTATACTGGTTGGCCTTGGGATTCGTCAACTACACACTATGTACATCTGACATCTGGTTAAGGGGAACAACTAAACTTAGAGTCTCGTTGGACACAGTCTGTTTTATCAACAACTGTTGCAACTGATTCGATAATAGATCTATGTAATTTATTTTTACTAAGCCCACAATGTCTTCGGCATGGGCCCAAAACTTTTTTTTTTCCTTATCAAGAATGGACTATGGCGCACCTGACAAGATCTTATAGAGCATGCCAGACTAAGAGTATATCACTTCAAGTTGTTGGGATCTCATAATATCCTCCTCCTATGAAAACACCCCGGAAGTCACTACTTTCTTGGATATGCAAGGAACCAAAGACTTCAAGAACCACTCAAGTAAGAAAGAAGGAGGGACCTTGACCTTAATCAATATCTTTCTTTGTCTCCATTCTCAGATATGATCAGAGATATAGTCGGCCTTGGTTTTCTCAAAGTTGGCCAAGAATTCGGTGTTGGCATCGTATCTCATGGGTAAATGGACATGGTTCAATAATACCATCACCAAGTCATTAAAGTAAGAGTAAATCAAGCCATCGAGCTCAATATTCCACTTCACATCACCCACTATAAGAGTGCATTGGAAAAGGCGCAACTGGACAAAGTCATATTTCAGCGAGTTTAATGAGAACCATAAGTAAAAGGTAGTCACATGATCAGCTGGATCTTTACCAAGCTTTCCCTCAAATTTTGGAATAACCGAAAGAAACTTAGTCGGCATGGGGGGCCAATGTGGATCATGACATATCAAGTCATTCAGTAAACTTGAGAAGTCTGATAGATGTAGAGTTTCCATAAAGGGTACTTTTGGGTTGTGAATTATTTACAAGAAAAGAGGGCCCTGGTTTTGACTAGCACCAGGTTGCCAGGAAAAGTTGGATTGTTGGTCAGGTTTTTTGTGGAAAGTGTGTCCTTGACCAGCAAAAGGAAAATGCATTAGTTGAGGCATCATCGGCTAAATCCCGAAATTGGATGACATAGCTTGTGTAGCGATTGTTCCCTGCATTTTGTTCCAAGGACCTTGGAAGGGAATGCCCCTAGCCAATCCGACAGGCATGGGTAGTGATCTTTGCCTCAGGTTCCATTGAGTATGGAAGGGGTTACCCTCGACCAAAATCCCTTGTGAGGGAACCAATCCCTACCAAGGATTCCAAAGACCACATGTGGAGTATACTCCAATCGTCGCTCCCTATGAAGGAATTGTACCTTGCACTGGGTTTTGTTGACCAAAGTTGGGGTTGCCCTCAGTCGATAAAGTGGTTGAAGAGAAAAAATTGTTCCCAAACACACCCAAAAAATAGAACGACAAATATCCCACGGGCATTGTATAAGATGAAGTTCCTAAAATTCCTCCACCAAACATGCTATAATTAGCATTCGGCCCAATTGGGAGCTGAAAATTACCCCCAAGAAAAGGCGATGGAGGAGGTTTATCACCCCCACCATAAAGGGGTAACATTAAAAGGGACAATAGTTCTTGCAGTCGACCCTTGCAGGGATAATTTGAGCTCCCTTCCCGCAAACCCATGGTATGTAAGGTAGAATAAGTAAGAACCAATTTTGTATCAAAGTTGGGCATCCCATATGAGAAAGTGGCACCCATCACATTTTGAGTAAAAAAAACAATGGTTGAGGTTGTTAAAGGTATCAGACCACTACCTAAAGTTTTTGGAGTCAGGAAAACTTTTGTCCTAACTGGTGAAGGTGGGAAAGGAGGTAGGATGCCCCTTCTAGTAGTAGTTGTAACGGGAGTATAGGGACTTGTGGATGAAGTAGCAACATTCTCTTCCATTGTCTCTTTTAGAAATATTTAGCGCTCACATGATGTCACCTTGAGAGGGATAATCTGAATCAAGATCGACGTCAACAAGTCGGTAATCATAGGATTAGCTGGGCTGAAACCTTCAGTTTCAAGGTTAGAGACGGTGGATTCCTCCAGATCCGGAAAGTATCCTCTCGGAGAAGGCTTAGGCACAATTTCTTGCGACCAAGTCTCTTCAAATGACCCTTCTTGGTCAAGTCTTTTTATGAACGGTGGAGGAGGTGGCTCCAAATTAACCAACGACATGCCCTGAATCCTTTATGATTGGCAGATTTGTTGATCTTCCACTTTATAAAATGATCAAATGGCATAATAAGGCTTGACTAGCATGGAACAGAAAGCACACACTAAAAAGTTTCCTAAAGATAAATCAAGTAGTCAAATAAGAGAAGGATGGTTACATGAGTCGAATAACTAGTGGGGAGACTCTTTTTCTTTTGCAAATAACAACCTTGACTACTTCACAAATCTGAATGCAAGAAAATAAATTATTTTTTATTTTTATTTTTCAAACTTATTTAACAAGAAAAACTAAAATAAAAACTCCTTTATTCATTTTTCAAAGAGAGAAACAGGAACAAAGAGAAAAATGAAAAAAAGATTGATAAAGACCCTAATCCCATTGCGCATCGCACGTATTCAACTAAGAAACAAAAAGGCAAATCTAAATATTGACATCTCGCTCTAAACCTTTTAGGGAAAACAAAAGAAGACTAAGGAGAAATTTGACCAAAAATCTAACCCAAGCTTGTTATAGAAAGATTTTCCTCACCCCATGCAATCTTGCACATAAGGCATTTTTTCATTTCCCCATGCAGTCTTTTCATCCCTTTTTGCAAATCCCAGAGTTAAAAATACATTTTTTCCACATATACACACATTGCCTACTATACAACATGTGTATATGCAGGTTGCACCACTACAGCCCATGTACATCGGGAAATGTGCCCAAAAATGAAATGCAGTGTCAGTTTTCCATGTCATGACAGGAGATCAATGATCCTTGGACTTCCATGTAATAGAAACATTATGAATCGACCCTTCAGTTCCATTTGAAGGCTATCAATGGGTCAATTCTGAGTTATGGAAAAGAGGAGAAATAATTCAACTTTGAGAGCAAAGTTACCTCGGAGGAATTATTCACTTCAAATTGAGTCTACATCCCTTTATCCTTTAAGTCTGAACATAGTGTTCATCCCCCAAGCTCCTCCCTTATTGAGTGAGAAATTGATTGTCTCTCTTACATGAGCTTTCCTTTGGTAGAGGATTGAAGTGGTGGAGGCCCAACTCGAAGGAACTTAGTTTCTCAGTTCCAAACCATGCCGACATGGAAGTCTATAACTTATTCACTTATGTTGATTATATCTTAATAGAAATACTATTTTCTCATCCAATTGATATCTTGAAAATATTTCAATTATTATTCCATGGGCATATTTTTTATTAATGTTAATGGATTATTATATTGAATGTGCTAACATCATATATTATCATGATATGCTTGCGTTTCCTGTTTGTTGAGGATCAGTTGCAAGTGTATTGCTTTGGGTCAAGTGCTCAACGGTGGACTTCATCAAACATCTCGACGAGGTAGGCCTTTTATCTTGTCTTTCTATCATATTTTTTTATATAGCATACTTAATAATATAATTGATTTCTGCAGTCATTTCCATCTATTTTGGTTTTTCCCTAGCCATATATAGATTTTCCTCGTAACAAAATTAGTGACCATACTGGGGAGTGAATCTTCTTTTTCTGGGTTTGGAGTGTTTTTCTCCTTAGAATTCTCTCGTTCACAAGGTGGTTCTTGTCATATCATTGCTTAACATCCTGTGTTTACTCTGGGTTTGAGTCTTTCATCTTTCTCCTTAGCCTAGCTATGTTTTTGACACTTATATGTGGGTTTTTACTTGAAAATAATGTATATACTTGTTCTGTCTGTTTGCAAGTTGTGTACATATTCATTTTTTCCTTGAACAGTCGTGTACAACAACCTATTTTTCTTGTTGTATGGTTTTGGTGGTTGTCGGGTAGGTTTTGATGATTTTTGAGTCTTCTTGGGTCTCTATAGTGATTGTTAAGTGTCTGTGGGATGACATGAAACCTATCCTTGGTTGAATTTTTGTGCAGTGCATTTCTCATCATCTTTTCATTTTGATTGTCCTTGTACATTGGGCTGGGTGTTTTTCTCCCTTGTATCCTACTTGAGTTGTCTCTTTCTATACATAATAGAGTCTTTATATATCAAGTTGTTGTTCAATCCATGCATTTTCATTTTTATTATATTGAAAATACAAATATATTAGGCATTTTACATTGATTGGCATTTTGATATTTTGAGTCTTTGTCATTTATCTTAGTGCATGTAAAGAAAGATTGCGTTTTTATTTAGAATAGCATAATTGAATTGAAAATTGCATTTTTTTAGGAAGCATATCATTCATTATAAATTGAAGTTAGGACTTTGCATTTTATTAATATTTACTTTACTTGATGAGTCATAACATCACTAAGTTTCATGATTGCACCTTTTTGAGTAAGCATGACCATTAAAATTAACGCTATAATTTAAAATTGATTAGTAACGATTTTATTTTCTAGGGTGCACAAACTAGCTTAGGATTTAGTGCGTTGGAATAGGATTTTGTGAGTAAACTTTTCCAAGGCTATTAAATCAACATATGTGTCTAACTAAGGGAGTGGAGAAATCCATTGTCTAATTGGTAAGATCAGGAGGCTCCGCTTACAGTAGAGTTAATCACTAGGTCGTGCGAGGTCGGTGGAAGGGATATCCCCCCAATACCTTCTTAGCATCAAAGATATTTTTAGGGATCTATTCATATCTGGGGATCTTGCTAGTACCCATACCTCCATGAGAAGCAGTGCTTTCAAGGTTTTAGGCTTTGCTACCATGCCCATATGGCGGACCTGACTTACAATTGAACACCTGTGCATTACTTCTATAGTGGTTGTTTATTTTCTTGACTTAGGTTACTTACAACGGTTATTCTGTAGGTACCTTAGGTCAGATAAGGATCAGACAACACACAACCTTTATGGAGGATTACCTCTCCGAGGGGATCTGATCGACTATTTGTTAAGCACACAAGGGCCCTTATAACTGATTATGTTACCTTCGATATTTAGGAGGGATTCTCAGGCCCCTCTTGGGCGAGGAATACCTACTTTAGGGAGGGAGAACCCTTTTAGCCACTTTACCCAGTTTGTGTGCATATTGGTTGTTTGATTATTTTTGGTGTTCTCTTTAATTACTAGTTTTCCTTAGGATCGTATACTAAGTTTTCATTATCATGAATAGTGGAGTTCCTATGACTCCCTCCTTTACCGCTACCCCCTCCATGATGTTCATTCATTTCATGTGGACGAATCCATCCACTTTTCATAATGGTATGCAAAATTATGACACTCATTCTATGCCTTGGGTCTCTAATCATTTTCCTATTGATATGTCGAATGTGCCTTCACTCTTTCCATCATCTCCCTTGCCCACTTATGTGAATCCTAGCACTAGATCTAGGGGCACCATGGCCCCACCGTCTACATCTTCATTTGATATGAGTCATGCCCCTCAACCAAATCTCATCGTGGGAGGTTGGAACCTCCCCTCTTATGAATCCAATTCTAGCTATGTTTTTTCAGGAGCCAATATTCAAATGGGTGGTTATTCTACTTATTACACCCCATCTGTGTATCCTTCGTCCTCCATGCCAGTTCCTATGAGCACTTTTCCCTTGGCGAGTCCACATATATCCCCGAGTATTTCATACAGAGGGAATCAATTTGATGGTTCAGGCTACCCTCCTCACACGGGGGAAACATATATCCTCACTTGAATAATCCTTATCATACTTTTATCTCTTCATAGACATCTACTTCAGTGATGATTCCTGTACAATCCTCTTTGATTCAATTAGGAGGAGGATACTACCTTTCTCAACAGGGACAAGGTGTAAACTAGGACCCTTAATGGCCTGCGATGTTTCAAAACCAATCTTCCTTGGGACCATGGTTTCAAATGACACAATCCACCACCACTAGTCCAGTCACTATCAACCATATTGTAGCTCCATCACCAACCACTGCTAGTCATGTTGGATATTGGTCGATGAAATATGCAATTCATGTTGAAGACCTACAACCAGTCATTGCTAATCGTGTTGGAGGCATCACTCCAGTCACCACGAGTAATATTGATGTCACATATCCAACATCTGAAAATCATTTAGGAGATGAATCTCTAGCCTCTGCTAATCACGTTGAGAGAATGTCACCAACCATAGTAAATGACATTGGGGGAATTCATATGATTAAGAAGCCTAGATGTCTTAGACGTAAGCCCAAATTCCTTTTCATGACTTGTGAATGAAATCACCTTACTTGTTTGTGTCCTAATACTACCGAGATACAGGAAGCATGGTTCTCACCTGAGGGCTCTTCGGGTTCTGAAGTGTATGTGGTTTCCCCACACCCTGTTTCTCCTTTGATCGATATGACTGTCATGCTGATGCAATCCTATCCTGACCACACTCCTGTTGGTGAGGGTGATGTATCTCCTGTCTGTGTTATAATGCATCCTATTCAACCCAGATTTGAATAAGTGATCGTACCAGTGCAATCTATGGTCAATCCAACTCTCCTTGTGGAGGGTTATGCATCCTTCAACCATGTCATTAGCATTTATGACACCTCACATTCTGAACAAGAGAGAGTTTTTCTCTCCCCGAGTAGTCTCCCTCCAAGTCCCAATGAAGTTCCCTTTGATTGGGATGGTCTTGTGGGGTATCCAATGCCCCCACCTATGTCTTTTCAAGTAAGAGACATTATCTGATACATCATGCATATAATAACCTCCCCTAATACTTTATACTCCTTGACTTGGAGAGCTTTGGGTTTTCCCAATATTATATCAATTATTCGTAAGATAATGACATTTCACAGAAGTCCATCATGGGAGCCTTGGCCTCCCCCATGACATGTCCCCTAGAAACTCCCAAGCGAGTCTGATTTAACATCTTTTCCGACTCATCTAAAAAGAGAAAATATTACCGAGTGAATTTTTCCCTTTCACACTCATTAAATTGGACTTGGAAGGTCACGAGTCTTAATTAAGCTCTTTTCCAACTCATTCTCAAAAAGCGAAAAGTTTGTTGTGTGAATTTGTCTATTTCACACTCGTAAATTGGATTTGAAAGGACACTTATTTGGTACAAGTTTATCCATTTTTCACACCAAGTATACTAAGGTTACGAAAAAGGACATTTTTTGGCATTAAGTTATTATTACATCTCATGCCCTTGCTTGCAATATTGAGCCTTTATCTGGTTCTTTCTTTGCGTTATAAACAGTTTGCCTCAGTATATTTTTCATCCTCAAACAAGAAGATCCTCTTTTATATCCTTTGCAATTTGACACCCTATAACTAGGAGGGAACATTCCCCCGAGTGTCCATATGTCGCATGCACCTCCTTACATTGAGCATAGGTATGTTCCACTGTTGGAACTAGTTTTTCTCACTTGTGACACTTGTTTTCTCCTTTGTATCATAACATTCATTTGACTATGAAAAAACAAAAAAAATACGGGTGAGAAGGGAGTGTTATCTTATATTGGCAATAGTCATGTCACCTTTGAACAGAGAAAAAAGCTATTGAGTCCACTTATCATCATAATTTTGGGTTTAGCATGGCCTTAATAAGTTGAGCGCGTTACAGAGAGTTTTTTCCCCAGACTGGTTACTCTTCTAGTCCCTATGGAGAACTTGATTGATGCCTCCTACATCTCATGGTTTAATCATTAAGTCTATGTTGTCGGATTATTCCATATGTCTCATGCTCTTGTTCAAAGGATGTCTATCAACCTGTGTCGGCCATTCATTAAAACTCTTGACTTTGCATGTCGGACATACCCTCAGTCTATCTCAAAATCACATGATGTTGTAGTCCTATTATGCACCCTAGTCCTACATTCATCATTTGTAGGTAAACTTGAACCCAACAGTCGACATTTCATCATCGATCATTGACTGGGTTGTTTCCCTTATGTTTGATGGCAAGACAACTATTCACACATTTGTATTTGTGTAATGTCTTGGATATCATTATCCTTATTGGCGGTTTCCTCACTTTTGTTAACATTTTTCCTCATTGGCTTCTATTCATAGGGTATTTTTGATTTACCGCTTGCACTTGGCACACGTGGAAGACACACAGGGTCATTGGTTAGTGAACATTTTCTTCGTTTGATTTCCTCCAAATCATGAATCTCTTGCTTTGTACCTCATGTTGAATGATGAGAGATTCCTTAATTCTCTCCTTTCAGTGGGTCTAATTCCATTGACTCCAACTCATGTGTTATGGAAATGATGCTTAGAGTCCTATGAGTACCTTGAGGCTTGCATTCAATAGTGGCAGGTTCTTTCACCATCGATAGTTGGGAATACATCAATGTATCTTGATTGATGGATTATTCAAGTGTTCGACCCCAACTCCTTTATTCACACTTGTAAGAATGTAATCGGCGCCTTGATACTTGATTTCATCATTGATAGGTTGTCTCTAATTTGTTAATGGTATACCTCAATGATTGGTAATCAAATGATGTCTCATTGTGTTCGACCTCAACTCCTTTATTCACACGATGTATACTTGCACCTTTGGTAGATTGTGTAGAAGACTTGAAGACATCAGTATGTGGCCACATCTTTCCTCAGTTGTTTCTTCCTCTTCATTGGACCAGTACCTATATGAATTCAGTGATCATGGGATATCACATTGTACTCCATTGTATACGGATATCTTCAGATTGATTTTGAGACTGGTTCTACTGGTCCTTGTTCACGACTATGACATCCTTTGGCATGTAACCGCATTTTTATTTGCTTATTCATGGCCACAAATAATTGTTTGGTATATTTTCACATGGATCTAAAGTGTAATTCAAATTGGAAGGCATGTATGCAAATTCAATGCAGAATGTAATGAAAAAATAGTTCTTCCAATTGGTTCCCCATCACTCCACTTATAGGTTTTTATAATGCATTTCATCCATAGAAGATACTCCTTTGACCTCACACAATAGGGGGCATATTTTATAGGAATATTTTCCTCACCCCATGCAATATTGCACAGTAGGCCTTTTTCCATTTGCCCATGCAGACTTTTCATCCCTTTTTGCAAATCCCAGAGTTCAAAATACATTTTTTCCACATATGTGCACCTTTCCTACTACACGGCATGCATATATGCAGGTTGCACCACTATAGCCCACGTACATCGGGAAATGTGCCAAAAAATGAAAAATGGTTTCGAGTTTACATGTCACGATAGGAGATCAATGATCCTTGGCCTTCCATATACTGGAAATGTTCCAACTCGGCCCTTCAGTTCCACTTGAAGGATATAAATGGGACTATTCAGAGCTATGGAAAAGAGGAGAAAGAATTCAACTTTGAGAGAAAAGTTACTCTGGAGAAATTATTCACTTCGCATTCACTTTGCATTCAATCTGCATCCCTTTATCCTTTAAGTCTGAACATAGTGTTAATCCACCAAGCTCTTCCCTTATTGAGTGAAAACTCCATTGTCTCTCTTACATGAGATTTCCTTTGGTGGAGGATTGAAGTAGTGGAGGCCCGGATGGAAGGATCTTAGTTTCTCGTTTCCGAACCATGCCGACATAGAAGTTTGTAACTTGTTCACTTCTACTAATTATATATTAATAGAAATACTATTTTCTTATCCAATTGATATCTTGCAAATATTTGAATTGTTATTCCATGGGCATATTTGTTATGAATGTTAATGGATTATTCTATTGAATGTGCTAACATCATATATTATCACCATATTATTTTGTTTCTTGGTTGTTGAGGACTAGTTGCATGTGTATTGCTTTGGATCAAGTGCTCAACGATGGAATTCATCGAACATCTCGATGATGTAGGCCTTTTATATTTTCTTGATAGCATATTTGTTTATATAGCATACTTGAGAATATAGTTGATTTCTGCAGTCATTTCTGTGTGTTGTGGTTTTCCCCTAGCCATAGAGATATTTTCCTCATAACAAAGCTATGTCCAAATACAAAGACTCTGACTCGTTCAAGAAAGTCTCGAGAAGTCTAAACTTCTATCAGGAAAGAGAAAAACTCTCTCTTTATTAAAAAGTACTTTCAAGGAACAAATATGCAGGTTGTTTCATCAACATCCTGCGTATGTACATGGGTTTTCTACTGTCTAGAGTGAATATGTAAGTGGTCTAACCCAAACCAGGGCGCATACACCTATGATATTCTAAAAAGATAAAAAGACAAGGTAGACTTACAGGGTATGGAAAGTTGGTATGCACCTTGTAGGTGACTAGAAACCCTTAAAAGACTCAGTAAAATTGAATGAAAC
Source organism: Picea glauca (assembly GCA_000966675.3). Taxonomy (NCBI): domain Eukaryota; kingdom Viridiplantae; phylum Streptophyta; class Pinopsida; order Pinales; family Pinaceae; genus Picea; species Picea glauca. The sequence continues at coordinate 992,219 of JZKD02S2145907.1, forward strand.
TAAAAAGGAAAACAAAACCAATTGACAACCCAAAAAACCTCCCTAAAAACCCTAGAGAGACCCCGAGTATGGTTGCCAATTCTTCTAGCGGGAAAATCCCCCTATAACTATACCAGTGTTTATGATATAGATAGAGAAAATGACCATATAAAAACCAACCTAGTTTGTAAAATACCCCAAACATACCAAAATAAATGAACAGAAAGGAGTAGGAGAGAAGATCGGTAGCTGTATCTTTTATTCAACATCTAATGATGATCTCCTCAAGCTCTATAGTTCCAAAAATTACAAGTCTCTTCTCAAAGTTGACCTACATAGAAGACTAGGAAAACAAGTCTACAAGCATGCTATTTATATCCATAAATTAGGGTTAGAGATCAAATGTTATGTATAAATCAAAGAAACGACACAAAACATCATCATTTGGGACAGGGAAAAGAGATTATTTTATTGATTAAACAAAGATTGAAACTTACAATGATCCAAGTGCACCTTCAATAAGCCTCTTATTACAATCTACTAATCACCTTAAGGAAAGGGAATGGATTGAATGGAAGAAAAGAGATTGAAGAGGGAATGTTGAGGCAGTAACTCACAAAAAGTAGCAAATGATTGGGCAAAAAAGAGAACCAAAATTGGGAAGAGTTTCACTATTCTTATCCTTGGTTGTGAAATGAGACCCCAACACCTCGTTTTGTATGACAAAATTATGGTTATTCGATTGGGGGATGGGCTATGGCAAGTGAATTGGTTGGGAAACCTTCAATAGCCCATAAATTCCACAGAATTCCTTAGAACTTTTTAATTTTTGCAACTTTTTAAGGTATACGTAGGATGTTTATTGGTGAATTGGTTGGGAAACCTCCAATAACCCATAAATTCCACGGAATTCCTTAGAACTTTTTAATTTTTGCAACTTTTTAAGGTATATGCACGATGTTTATTGTTCAACAAGCATATGTACATGGGTTTTCTATATGCATCAAGCGTATGTATGAATGTATTAGTGGTGTAGGGCGCATACATTCTCTAAAAAATGTTTTTTTAAGTAGAGCTCCACAGTAGTGATTTGGAAAATTATGCAAGTAAGAAGACCAATGCCATGTATGCATGAGTAGGGAATTTTAGGGCTATAAAAAGGACACATAAGCAATGCTCAAGCCCATGATTTATCCGATTGATTTTGGCCATTTAGTGTCTCAGGGATGGCAATTGTTCTTAGGAACAAGGAGGTGTTTAGATCCCACTAATCCAAGCAAGCCAAAATCAACTAGATCAATCAATCAATCCTAATCATCAATTATTCATGGTGCAACGTTATTCTTCAACTTTAACAATCATACATAAAAATTTATTTCATGGTGCACGAGAAATCTAAATACTCAATCGATCATACATCAATATTATTTATGGCACAAGAGAATCTATTTACTCAAATTTAATCAACACCAAGGTTTAATGGAGCAATGGTACTCTAGTTACTAATTCAACCATACATCAACAATGTTTAATGGTGCAACAAGATATTACTAAACCCTATCATTTTTCAAGAAACAATGTGTGTAAAGGAAAAATAGGATATTCATAATGATAAATAAATCAAGAACACAATACAAACTTAATCCAAGATAGCTTAACTATACATCTCATTTTAATGGGCATCTTCTACGAGCATGTGAGGGAATGCCAAATTTCATATTCATTATGAGAACCCATGCGAGGATGGATCCTCTCAAACCATACATTAAGATAACACTACTTACATTACGTATCCATCTATAAACCAAATAAATATCATTTATAAATAGCAATCAATTGTTCAATGACTCTTATACCAGTCTAACAACCTACCCTTAAGAGTACAAGCACACAATAAATATACAACTAGATAAAACACCGTCTCCTTAAGGCTACAAGTGTAAAAATAATTATTTTAATCCTCCAGATAAATTGTTAAATTTCAAACCTAAGGATAAGTAATAATCGCCATTTAACAATTTCATTTTCTTAAGGATTACAAGAATACCCAACAGCTGGATAAGGTATCACAAGAATCGTATGGATTGTCTTCAATAACTCAATAGTCGGTCCCAAATTTCTATGACAGGTCAACAACTTCAATTATAAATTAGTCCTTATGTCAAGCCCTAATTTCTAATGCTTCCTTCATCTAGGTAAAGAGTCTCGCTCCTAGTAGTGAGCATTAAAATTCCTTAACCAGGTTATAATAAATCCTTTAATTGGTCATATACTATATAACTAATTATATATGACATCAAAAATTCTGATTACGTTCTGTAAAATATCCACCATTGGAAGGGATGTAAATTAAAGTTTCACAACATTTAGGGAAACCAAAGATATCTCGAATCATTTAACAACACCTTAAAGCGCACTGCGTGAGGAAAGATTGTCTACTCAACGTCATACTCCTTACTCGAGATTCGATAGGAAGATTTCCTTCTCGAAGATTCGAAGGACCTGCAAGGAAGGGTTGGGTCTAAGATTTAATTAAGTGAGGCACTTTTGCAGGGTATCACTCAGGTTCCACTGAGTTCAAGCTTTAATCAGGCATCAATTAAATCAACTCAACACACTGCGATCAGTCCCAAGCTGGGAACCTCGACTAAAACCGGTACAATGTCACCCGATGACACTAGCAATTGTGGTAACTAGCGCAAGGGAAGGGATGTAATACAGTGCGGACAGTCAAGGATGGTAGGCAAAGGGTCTCAGCTCCAGTTTTTTAAGACTGTAGTCTTCAAGGATGAGGTTACCAAGTAAATCAGGTTCAACCATCCCTGGGATTCCATCTGTTAGTCCTAGATGAACGTAACGGGATCACTACCAACCATCTAAGTTTTACACTAGACCATGGCTACACCTGACGACCAAATTTTTTTAGGTTCATTAGGCGAGGACATGAGTATTGTTCGTTACAGGTAGAACGAGCAACGTCCCAAAATTACATCTTGTGGAGTTTTCAATGAGTACGGGTAAGGGACCTCCAGTAAGTCAATGGATATGGGTATCGTAGAGTGTATGGATACATCTCAAGGGATGAAAACAGATACATGTCCAACTTCAGTGAGTGTAATAGTAGGAAAAAGGTTTGAAGGGGTCAATTACTGCTGGCAAGAGATATTGTTTTAAATCAAAACCTTATTAGTCTCAGAAATCGGTATTCCTGAAGATACTGTGCAACTGTGCGAACTAACAATTATTCTCTGTAACTACTTGTTATACAACCGATTACTCATCGGATTCAGGGTGTTAAGGAAGGTATTTATTCCTTGGTTCATTATCAATGAGTGCTACACCCCCAAATTAATCTTAGATATCAACAATTCAGTCTCGCGGAACAATTCCCTTCAAGACGATATGAAAATAATTTGGTTTTTATTTGCCAATCAATCTTCTTTTCCAAATCCTATCGATTCAACTTTTTAATTCTACTTAAATGAAAAATATTAACAACACCCAGTGTTTATTGTAAACTGATCTTCTGACATCCACCAACTATTACTAACCTTTGGATTTGATAAATTGTGAAGCAAGAAATGCAGAGAGAAAAGAATAGAACAGAAAACAATATATTAGAATATAAGAAGAAGAGTACAAAATGAGTACATGAAGAAGTTCTGAAGTAGTAAGTACTATGCAAAGGGAAATAGTTGAGCTAAATACGCTCAAGCAAAACAAGAATAGAAAGTACAGCTGGCCAGGACAGCTGGCAGTGTATAGTGAGCTTGTTGAGGTTACATTATATTTAACACTCCCTCTTAAACTCAATAGTTACAAACATCAGCACTGATTATGCCTAAGTGTTCTCTCTGAAAATCAAAAACCGATTTTCCCAGTGTCTTTGTAAAGATATCAACAAGATGATCTCGAGAACCACAGAATTGTAGTGCAATATCACCATTATTGACTAACTCGCGTATGAAATGAAAATGAGTGACAATGTGTTTGCCTTTCTTGTGAAACACATGCTTTTTGGATAAAGCAATTACTGAAGTATTATCACAAAAAATAGGAGTTGGATCATTTTCTGTATGTGACATATCTTTCAATATTGTTCTCAACCACATAGCTTGACAAGAAGCTGAGGTAGCAGTGACATAATCTGTCTCTACAGAAGATATTGAAACAATTGGCTACTTCTTTGATGCCCATGAGATTAGGTTCGTGCCTAGTTGAAAAACATGTCCAGATGTTCTTTTCCTGTCATCTAGGCTATCTGCAAAATCACTGTCTGTGTAACCAGAAAGTTGATTACTATCAGATTTAGTGTACCATAAGCCGAAATTGAGAGTTCTTGCAACATACCTTATAATTCATTTCGCCATTTTCCAATGAGAATCTTTGGGGGATTCTGTGAATCTAGAAACAAGGTTGGTTGCATACATAATGTTAGGCCTAGTTGCTGTAAGATACAACAAACTTCCTACTAATCTTTTGTACAGAGTAGAGTCCATTGTAGGGCCTTCATCTTTCTTGCTCAATTTTGTGCCTAGTGGTATGGGGGTTTCTGTTGGATTGCATTCTTCCATGCGTAATCTTTTGAGGATGACTGTTGCATACTTTTGCTAACAGACAAAAATGCCTTTGGTTGATTGATCAACCTCAATACCTAAAAAATATTTCATTATGCCAAGATCTATCATCTCAAACTCAGATTGCGTGGCATGTTTAAAATTTGTTAACTCAAGATTTCCCGTATAGATCATGTCATCAACATATAAACATACACTCAAAATTTTACCGTGTTGATATGTTTTGGTGTAAAGAGTTGGCTCATTTTGGCTTCTGCTGAAACCACTTTTGATCAAATAAGTGTCAATTCTGTTGTACCAAGCTCTTGGAGCTTTCTTTAATCCATACAAGGCTTTCTTCAACCGAGATACTTTGGTTGGCTACTCGTGTACTTCAAATCCAGGTGGTTGATCGACATAAAATTCTTCCTCTAAAAGACCATTTAGGAATGTTGACTTGACATCCATCTGGTATACTTGCCATTTTTGTTGGGCTGCTATGGCCAATAGAGTCCTTACAGTGTCTAATCTTTCTACTGGAGAAAAACTTTCACCATAGTCAGTACTTGGTTGTTGTGAGAATCCTTTGGCAACAAGTCTTGCCTTGTGTTTTTCGATCTGCCCTTTTTCATTGAGTTTAGTTTTGTAAACCCACTTGACACCAGTACTCTTTTTGTGACTTGGAAAATCAACAAGATCCCATGTCTTGTTCTTCTCAATGGAGTCAATTTCTTGGTTCATGGCTTGAACCCAATGTGGCTCCTTAGCTGCTTCCTTAAAAGATGTAGGTTGACATGACATTAAAGCAAGAAGGTTGTGTTGTTCAAAGTCATCCAACTGTTGATGGATTTCTCTCAAACTTCGAGTTCTCTGATTGTGTGGTTTAGAGAATGATTCCCTGCTTGAAGTTGAGTTATTCTGAGAATTTTCATGTTGTCTTTGTAATTGCAATCTTGGAAGAATAGTTTGAGGTACTTGCTGTCCTGAATTTTCTGCATTTTCAGAACTTGGCAGCAATGGATTTTGACTGTCAATTGTGCTGATTTTCTGAATCATTCTAGAATTGATTTTCTAGAAATTTTACATCTCTGCTGAGAATTAGTTTCTTGGTGATTGGATTGTAAAGCTTGTAAGATTTAGATGTTTCACTATATCCAGTGAAAATACATTTCTCACTTCTGTCATCAAGTTTCTTCCTTAATTCAAAAGGTATGTGAGCGTATGCTATGCATCTGAATGTCCTTAGATGCGCAACATTGAGCTTTGTCCCACTCCATGCTTCTTGAGGGAATTTTAGCTTTAGTTTGGTGGTTGGAGGTCTATTCAAAAGATAAACTGAGCATGCTACTGATTCAGCCCAAAACCTATTTGACAAACTTTTCTCTTTGAGAAGTGTTCTTTCCATATTCATTATTGTCTGATTTTTTCTTTCAGCCACTCCATTCTGTTGTGGAGTATACCTGGCTATTGTTTGCATGATAATGCCTTGTGATTTGCAGAAATTTTCAAATTCTCTACAGTTTTATTCTCCTCCTCCATCTGACCTGAGTGCTTTGATATATTTTCCACTCTGTTTTTCAGCTTCTTCCTTGAATTCTTTGAATTTTGCAAAAGTTTCATACTTGTGTCTGAGAAAATAGATCCATATTTTCATGCTAAAATCATCAATACACATTAGAAAATAAAAGATGCCACCTATGGACTTTGTTTGCATTGGTCCACATAGGTCAATGTGAACAAGTTCAAGATGTTGTTTGGTTTGATTGGAAAACTGTGGAAAACTAGTTCTCTTATGTTTTCCAAGTATGCAAGACTCACATGGGAGAATTTTCTCTTTAAAGATGGGAAGACCTTTGACCATGGAGTGCTTCTGAAGAAGACTTAGACTCTGAAATGGTAGATGTCCAAATCTTGTATTCCAAACCATTATTTCATTCAAGGTAGATGCACTCTGTGCATATGGTTGAATCAAATTTTCAGTTCTAAGGGTAAGGGGAAACATCCTATTTTGAGTCATGTGGATTTCAGAAATCAATTTTCTGCTTGGGATTTTGTCATATATCTTGCAAGATGCTCCCTCAAAAAGTACCTTATAGCCATGTTCAATGAGCTGTCCTACACTTAGAAAATTATGTTTCAGATCTGGAACATGATAGACATTGTTTATGTCTTTCTTTACATTTTGTTTAGTAAGAATAGGAACAATTCCTTTTCCTTGAACTTTGAATAAGTAATCATTTCCAAGTGTAATATCAGATGAGATTGAAGAATCACTGCATGAAAGTAAATCTTTGTTACCTGTCATGTGATTGTTGCATCCACTGTCCAGCAACCAGAGATCTTTATGTTGTTCTTCAGTCTTGTGGCATGAGAGAAACATACCTCCTGAGGTTTCTCCCATATGATTTGACACATGTGCTCTGCCTGAGAGTTGATCTTCTTGCTTCTTCCTGCATTCAGATTCATAGTTCCCATACCTTTTGCAGTAATAGCATTGTATGCTTGATTTCTCATTTGATCTTCTCCCTCTACCTTTTTGAGGCTGGAAATTATGATGTTGATTTTTTTGTTGTTGTCTTTGACCTTGGAAATTTTGATTCATATATTGTTGTTTATTAACTCCACTGGAGTGAGGGTTACCTTGATTGCTCCCTCTTCCTTGGTGACCTTTGTTTCTTCCTCTACCTCTCCCTCTCCTAAAGGAGAATTGAGTTTTGAAAGCATTGGAGATTGACTAATCTGTGAGATGCAGTCTGGTCTCATGTGTCACCAGAGAACCAATTAATTCATCTGTTGAAAAGCTTGACAGATCCTTGGATTCAAGGATTGTTGTTACAACCATTTCAAATTTCTTTGGTAAACTTCTGGGGATTTTCTCAACAATTCGTTGATCAGTGATGGTTTCACCAGTCAGTCTGATCTGGTTTACGATGCCCATGACTCTGGTCATGAACTGATCCACATTTTCAGAATCTTTCATCCTTAGAGTCTCGAATTGCATTCTCAAGGTCTGCAGTTTAACTGTTTTGATCCTATTATTTCCTTGGTAGGAAGTTTTAAGGATGTCCCAGGCCTGTTTTGAAGTACCAACGCCTGTGATTTTTGAAAAAATTGAGTCATCCATAGAATTTTGAATCTAAAACTTATCTTTATTTTCTCTGTTTCTCTACGTTTCTTGAGAAATTTTCTGTTGATTAGTCATGGAGGACAGGTCTACTGGATCTGGTTCAACATATCTATGATCCACTAGATCCCAACACTCTTGTGCTTGCAAGAAGGATCTCATCCAAAGAGACCAGAACTCATAGTTCATTCCAAGAAGAATCAAACCCTGAGTTGGTCCTAAATTCGTAAACGTCGCCATGTTTTTAAATTTTTTTTTAACAAAATAGAAAGAAAAAATTGTATTTACCTATCTCCCATGCGTAAAACCAGGTCTGTTGCTTTCTTGCAGTGATTTCGGAACTCCGTTAGATGAGACCTTTGAACTCTCCAACTTCTAATTGCTGAAACACCGAAGAGAGTTTATCGGCCTTGAATTGGCCCTTATTCTCTGATCAATGTGACCACACGCCTAAAGGTTAAAGTGCTACAGAATTTTTTGGTTCTTTGTCTTTGAATTTTTCGAAATGTGAAATATGTTAGAAAGGCCCTTCTCGAAATCCTTTTCGAGATTTTTTGTTTCGGGACTTCGCGATGCGAAGTGGCCCGGTCCTCTGTCTACAGGATCCTCGATATGTCGAAACACCGATCAACGGTCCAGATCTTCTTGTGAGCTAACGGTCTAGATCCTTTTAGGATTTCAGGATTCTGGGTTTTGCGACTTCGGGAACCTTGATAGCGAGCTCTTCTGACTCCTTGATTCCCCGAACTCTGATTTACTGAAATGTTGAATTGGCTTCGAGGATCAACGACTCAGATTATTTGGACATTCGTGTATTGGTATTTCGCGACTCTTGAGTTTGCGATTTCGGGTTTCGGGACTTCCTATTTCTCGATGTTGAGAACCTCTGGTTTCTCGATCGCCCGATCTCTGAAATGCCGATGGCCCTTTCCTTTCAGGACTTTCTCCGAAGGCCTAGATTGTTTCTATGTGTCCCCTCAAGATGGACGGTCCTCGTCGTTTCACGATTTCGCGACTTGCGAGTCCAAATCCTATGTCAACTTGAAACCCCAGTAGTAGAGATGTTGACAGTTTCCTTGATCTCTGCCACCTGTCCGAACGAATGGACGACTGTGATCTTTTCAGGATTTCAAGACTTTCACTGTGGAGTGTCGCGACCTTTCGTCAACAATACCTCTGATATCCTGAACTCAAAAATGCCGAAATGATGGCACTTGGATCTGCTACCACCTGTTCTCTGAGATGGATGACTCACAATCCTCTCAGGATTTCATGATTTGTGATGTCGGGATTTTGCGTATCAGGGTTTTGGAGAGCAGTCTCCTTCGCTAGTCCACCTCCTGATTCTCTATTTTGCAATTGGATCAGATCGACGACTCACGATCTATCCAAATCGAATGGTCCAGAATAACTTGTGATTTCACAATTCGCGAATTCTCACGGCTGTCTTCTGACCTCTACACCTTGCGAGTCAGCAAAATGTCGAGATCTCACCATGTGTCTCTTTATGGATGGACTAGATGATTTTGTGACTTCGCAAGTTGAATTTCTCCTTAGCGCTCCAGAGGACTAAACCTCATGCACTTTCTCACTGATCCAATGATTGTCAATCCTCTACGCAAGATCTAATGGCTTAAATTCTTTTGCCTTTTCCGCGCTCTCTTCGTCCCTTCTAAACTAGATTTCCACCTCGGATATGTTCGTAGGAAAAGTCTTACGGCCATGATGGTTGTTCTTTGAACCTAAGATTCATTCTTTACTGCCTTTGCAAGGATTTTCTTCTGCGAAAGAAAAATTCGTGAATCTTTCAAAGATTTGAAATAATTTCACGAGTTCTTTGTTCTCTGGTGAAATCTTTGACAGATTTGAGTGATTTTTGAGATGCTTTAAATGCTTCTTCTTTCTACAACTATGTTTCATGAATTTGACCAAATTCTTTGAATTCTTCAAGAGTTCCTGCCTCCTACAACTCTTCTTCGTGAATCTTTGATGATTCTTTGAAAATTGAACAAGAATCTTTACTATTTCTTCCTTCTTAGTCTCTGCTTCCTTCTCGTGTTTCTGCTCCTTGAAACTTTCGAGTGTAGTATGCTCTACGACCTCACGTGAGATTCTTACGCTGATCTTTTGAGTGTATGACGGTATGCTTCCTTGTGGAAGTTTCCTGCGAGGATCTTTTGAGAGTATGACGAACAACTCTCCAAGCCTTGTGAAAAGTCTGTGTTGAATTGCTCTCAAGATCCATGTAAGCTTTGCGTTGTTTGAGGATCGTGCTTCTCTCCAGCCTATGTGAAGAGGCTTAATACTGTAGCTATGATACCATGATAAATTGTGAAGCATGAAATGCAGAGAGAAAAGAATAGAACAGAAAACAATATATTAGAATATAAGAAGAAGAGTACAAAATGAGTACATGAAGAAGTTCTGAAGTAGTAAGTACTATGCAAAGGGAAATAGCTGAGCTAAATAGGCTCAAGAAAAACAAGAATAGAATGTATAGCTATCCAGGATAGCTAGCAGTGTACAGTCAGCCTGTTGAGATTACATTATATTTAACAAGATTGTCAATGATTAAAAGACCATCGACATTCCAATCGCCTGTAGTTATACATGGACTGAACAACTTCAAGTTCAACTTTCTATTTAAGCTCCTCAACATTTTTACCAGTGTGAAATCATGAGATACAACTTAAATTGTAATTCATTAAAACACTAAGGTTGGGGTGATGAACGAAATCTCAGGCTCAAGGATTGCAAATGAAAAAAAACACAACCAATACCATTTAAAACTTCGCACGGGAGACAAATTTTTGCAACAACTCGAAGAAGTCAACATTGAATTTAATGATTGTTGGTGTTTAATAATTTTAAATCCCAACTGCAAGTCCTTATGCAACGGTTTAACAAATGCTTTTCTAAGCATAAAACTAAATATGCAACGACTATCAAATACTAGCTTTCGAATTTCAACAAAATGATAGCAATGAAATGGAAACATCAGAAACTCATGGTTGATAATTTAAATGGAATGAGTGAGGACATTCTAAATTTTGGGTTGGAAGTCATTGGCATGGATCACAAAGATCTGTTTATCTCTATGGTAAATAATTGACAGTGAAACCAAGGAAATTTTGGATTGAGAGTCACATCAAGGACTCCATCAACGACTCGCCATTCAAATTTTTAATTCCCGAGTCACAACCTAGACTTACAATAACTCAAATTTATATCAACGAAAATCACATCTATTACAATAAAATTCATCCTATAAAAATACCAGTGACAATGAGGACAAAGAATTGGGGATGAACTTCAACCACTTGTGCTTTCTCCTGGCTCTCGCATGCTAATCATAGAGACTTCATCGTTACCTCTCATCCAATGCTAGGGGTACTCTTTTTCCCACTTAGTCTCCAATCCGCAAAGGGGCCACACACACACACAACCACAAATCCTCAAGCTCCCAACTTGCCTCACAAGACAGAGCCACCACTCCTTCTCAAACTAAGTATCCCTTTCCCATCTTTTTCCATTTGCTTTATAAGAGTTTCCTTAATGACACATTCCCCTTTCACAATTAATTCTTTTTTTAATAAAATAATTTATAATTATTCCCCACATACACTAGTCACCCTTTCCCTTAGAAGAACAAGTAAATCCATAATTTATTTTAATTCAATTCAATTTCTTTCACCTCTCCTAAAAGCGCTCCTTAAATCACTCTTAGTTGTTTTTTTATTCCCTTTATTCTCATTTAATGGTTGACACCTTACTAAATATGAGTTGAGTTAAAATAAGAATATTATCCTAGTTAGATGAGTGTTAACTAGACTCTAGATACCCTTCTATGCATACACATTTTTTTCTTACCTTAAATTCCAATTTTTTATTTTCTTGCACATAGGTGTATTAAATCAATCTTTAGATTTATTTTATTTTTCTCAAATTCTCAAATTGATTTACCACATCCCTATTTTATTTAGTTAATAATTTAGTTTTAGTCTTCTTACCAACTTAGGATTAATTTTTGCATAGTCTTACATTTTCATTTGGGGATTCTCAATTGATTAATTCAATCCTTAATTCATTAGTTAATTAAAACAAGCAATGCTTAAAGATTTTACAGGGTTTAATTATTTGTTCAAGGTTTTCTAGGCCACCTAGATTCATTGACTCAATTTTTATTCCCGCAACGTGCTCCAAGGGTGTCACGTGCATTTGATTCAATTTTTTTTATTTACGCGACGTTCCCTTCAAGACACACTCCGTGCTCCAAGTGTGCCACTCATCTTTAACTAGTTTTGGTAGTTTTCCAACCTTTGGAGTCAACACTCCATTCATATGACCTTGTGAGAGACTAAGATATTCTAAGGAATAAAGACCCTGCCTTATAGCATGCCCATTAGAAATCTTTGTGAGCATTTGTCTCAGTCTACCCTCACGACATCGTGGATATCTCGAACTAGGTAATCGTTAACCTACAATTCGAGCCACGGTGAGAGTGCTAGTGTGATGTGTCAGGGACCCTGTCACACCTCTCCCTCAATATTTGGTCTATGTGTATGTCCCCTTTACTCCTTATGTGAGTCAGATTAGCAAACATTCATCACTCTGCATTCATTAACAAAACATTGTCAACAATCGATATACAACATCATAATATAATCGATCGTATGTCACATATGGATAAATGAAATACTCAAACCAATACAACCCAATCCCTGAATCAATCTGGAGTCCAAGGAGGTCCCTTGATGTCATCGGTATTGACACTTTGTCAATTTCCTGCACACTCAAGAAAAACTTGTCAATAACCTCTCTCAATACACATATAACAAATACCATTAAATCATAATCCATCAACATCATAATAAGAATCCATAAAAGAAATAATAATCATGTACTTTAATTGGATCACTTGCACGAAAGTGTCCTCAAACAATAAGTCAATAACATCTTCTCGCAAGAGGGAGATGTTACAGAAATGATAAATGGAAAGAAGAATTAATTTTTGTATCGTATTTATTTTGTTTTACTGAATTTTTTTTTTCAATATCATTAAGTTTATTTTTAAATTTTGTTTGTTATTGTGAATTTCACAAAGGAAATCATAAAGTTTATTTTTAAATTTTGTTTTATTATTGTGAATTTCACAAAGGAATTCATAAAGTTTATTTTTAAATTTTATTTTATTATTATGGTGAAATATCATAAGTTTATTTTTAAATTTTATTTTATTATTATGGTGAAATATCATAAGTTTATTTTTAAATTTTTTTTTATTATTGTGATTTCCACAGAGAAAAGCATAAAGTTTATTTTTAATTATTTTTTTATTAATGATTAGGAATATGTTTTTCTTGCTAAGAGGTTATAAGTTCAAATTTAGTGGGGGGTAGGGTATGTATACTTCCATATACTTTATCAGTCAAATTGTTGGGTGGAGGGGGTATCATACACCAATTTGGTGTATCTCTTGGTCATGAACTTAACAATAGATTAATACAGTTTGAGTGGGCCTAATGGTTAAGAAAATGTGTTTCCTCGTAAGATGTCACAAGTTGAAATCCAGAGGGGGGTAGGGTATGTATACGTCCGTAGACTTTACTAGTCAAATCATTGGACAAAAGGAATCTCATACACCAATTTGGTTTCTAGCTTGATCATGACCTCAAAAATAGATCATCATCATCATCATCATCATCATCATCATCATCATCATCATCATCATCATCATCATCATCATCATCATCATCATCATCATCATCAAAAATAATATATCTCAAATATTATAATACACTTAGCATATTATATTTTTTTAAACGAAGCGCATCTCATTCTATGTAAAAATATAAGAACCACAGTTATAAACTCATGTATACGGTCATACTTCTTATCATTATATTCTTGATTTATCATTCCTGAGCTAGTATAATCCAATATGTGAAAGCGAAAAGGTTAATTAGAAACTTTTTATTTGAATAATAGTAAATATTTTGGTTTAGACCATGAAGTGGATGACTAAGTACTCATAAAGTTGTCAAGTTTTTTATTATTATTTTGAATTGTAAAATGGAAAATTTTGTATCAGCAATGCTTTACTAAATAAAAAAAAATTAAAATATAGGTAAACATGGTAGCTTCCTTTTTCAAAATTATGAGATAAATATTTATGATTAAAAAAAAATTACTATAATACTAATAATGTTTAGGAAGCAACAAATTAATGTTTTCAATATCTATTAGAGTAAACCATGAAGAAATTTATGACAAAAACATGTGTATTTGAGGAAGGAACTATGTTTCAGGCAAGGGAGTGTCTATCATTGAGAGAATCGTGTTTCAATTATATCAAAAGATAAAGAAATAGTGAAACATATTGTTAGAATAGATGACATAACTCAAGTAAATGTGTATGTACCTTTCAATTATTGATATATAGTTGAAATTATGGTGTGTGGTGTTGTGTAGTTATGGGTATGGCTTGTTTAACTGACCTTGTTACGGAAATAATGGGGCATAAAGAGTATAATTTCATCACATTGCAATAGTAAAAAGTGGGGATTGGAACTATAGTGAAAATCATAAAGAAACTCAATTAATTCCCTTAACCATGAACTGAGATGAAAATTTGGCACTCAACCCAAGTCACCAAGAGAGAGTGGATCACATGATTTGTTTTGATGCATTTAAAGAATTATGAAAACTCATGGTGTTGTGAGAAAGAAAATGACTATAAACATGACATTGTTTAATCCTTGCAAACTAGAATGTGGAATTAAGAATGTGTGCATTATAATTAAACTTATTTTAACCATACAATTCCAACCTGACATGTTTTAAGGTTTGGGGTGACAAAGTGAAATAAATATTGTAACCTAGAAAATAATTTGCTGACATGGGAAATGTGGATGGCATATGGCGTAAGGCTTAGGACCATCCTCCACTTATTCAATAAGTGTAAGGCTAGGATTGAACCTAGTTTCAAGTGAAATCATAGGCATGAGTAGTGGAGTTCATATCCATCATGTGAAGAATTGGTAACATTAGTAAGATGATTGATGAGTACCTTAAATAATTCTAATTAACTAAGATAAATGAATGAATAAATCACGCATAAGAAAATAACAAGGGGGGGATGGTACTCTTTAAATAACACTTTGATAAAAGGGGGTATCCCTTGGGGAAATGGAAACACTTGTGACCATGAATTTATTTGGTAGTATATATTCCAATGGAGTGTCATGGATTATTATGCATGAGTCTTTGTAAGAGGGGTGACTTTTCTAAATGGGAGCTCACATCTTGAAATGCATTAATACATCTAGCAACTACTTGTTCACTTGGAAGGAATTTTCCCTATGAAGAAACTTGTCTACTTGTTCACTTGGAAGGAATTTTCCCTATGAAGAAACTTGTCTACTTGTTCACTTGGAAGGAATTTTCCCTATGAAGAAACTTTGTTTTGTGTGTGTGTGTGTGTGTGTGTGTGTGTGTGTGTGAGGAATGATGAAAATGTGCCTCCCATTATTAAAATTCTTTCATATTGGGGGAAAGAACTTGAAATAGTAAAAATAGACGAGAAGAGAGTTAAAGGCCATAGCTTGTAAGTTTTATGTAGGTATAGAGGATATCAATTTGAAACAAATGAAGTACAATTGTGGGAAGAGAAGGACTTATGAACAAGTGACTAAGTATTTTGGAATAAACCCTTAGTAAATTTATTCTTGATATAAAAAAACTAACTAAATCATGTGTCAACATGGTGTTGCTTATGTATAAGCATGTTTGTAATAATAAATTGTGGATGGAAAACATTATTTTCCTCGAATGTGATGAAGACAATCCTATACTTAACATTTAACTTTGATGAGATTTATTTTTTATGATTTAAGAGGAAAGTAAGATTGAGGACAACGAAATAACAAACAATGAAGTGACAACATCGCATGACAATTAATTAGAAATATCTTCGTCAATGTTCCTAAACATGGAAAAAAATTGTGTGTTAATCTCATTAGTGATGGGATATGTATTGTCAAGATAGAATGATAATCAAAATCAATAATTACTTTTTATAATCATCAAGATATTCTAGGTGGGATTGTATGTATGAATTAATGAAATCTATATCAAACTCAATATAAGATTCACTTAACTAGAGAATCAATGATGAGAAAAGGTTCTAACTAGTAGTCAAACTAGTAGACAACACTTTAACTATGGGGGTTCTATATGGAACATAAGAAGAATAAATCTATAAGAGAAGTGTTTATTTCCATTAATTAAATTACAAGTAATAATAAAATAGAGTTGATACATAGTAAGGTGTATGGTAAATATGTGTAGTCACAATCAATATATTAACTCCCTCAACATGCTTTTCACCATGTGAAGGTATAATGGGACAATTATGGCACAATTGTTTCTATCAAGGAAGACGCATAGTACTTGAGTAATGAATTTTCCTTATATTATGAACGGACATAACTTCAGGATAAAGTTTCTTGAAGGGTGGTTGTATGTAACGCCCCATATTTTGGCCTTAGGAAGTTGAAACATTAATTTTTCTCATCATAGTAATTCATTTCTCAGTAACTATTTGGAATTAGTCAGACTGATATAGGCATGGGAGAGGTGTACATATAGACTTATTTACGTGTTTCGTAATATCATTTTTTACTATTATATGTTCACGATGATGATTGTTATGTGATTTGGTTAAACATGAAAATTTAGAAGTGGATTTTAAGTCCATTGGTACTAGTTCAAAATTGTGTTGTGAATGTATAATAGATGTGATGGATGTTGTAAATAAACATACATTTCCTAATTGAATGCCAATAAAAATATGGATGATCATATGAAATTTGTGATATATCTGCGACAGTTCCTCAGCGAGCTCAATATCCTAGTGGCTATGCTTCCTTCCAACGTTTAGACTGAAAGAAGGAGGTGGGCCCTGTGATCCCGATATCTAGGAAGAACTAGGAGATCATGTCTCGAGGCCCACATGGTCCTATACATGGAGTACCGAGAGCAGGAGCGACCTGAGCATGGTCCTGAAGGACCCACCTTCTTCCTCTCAGCCAGACTTGTCCTGCCAGCAGTACCAGCCTCCATCAGTACCGGCTTGGG
>JZKD02S2145907.1:1009917-1065062 GCA_000966675.3 Picea glauca
GAATTCCTAATTAATTTAAAAAAAAATGAATTAAATGTGAAAATGCAAAGTGGTCACTAATAAAAATTCTATAAAAGAAATGGTTGAGAGGAAAAATGGATCATGAATGGTATGAGTAAAGGTATGTTGTTGAAATTTATTTGACAAATTTTACTTGTGAGAGTTGGGATACCTAGCTCGAGAAAGGAGTGGTAGCTCGACCTTGGGAGGTGATATGAGAGACAATTTTTTTTGGTTTTGTTTGTGCGTGGCCCCTTTGCAGCTCAGGGTGATGAGGGGGTACAAGCATTGGATGGGAGGTATCGGTGAATTCTTGATGTTTAGCAAGTGGGAGACACGAGGGAGTGAAAGTGTAGAATAACAAATTTATATTCTTCGCCTTCATTTCGGTAATCCTAAACTAAGACTGAAATCATTAAGATTCAAATTAAAATGTAGTTTCATTCTATAGTATGAGCATGCCTGATGTAATTTGATTGAAGGTTTTAAATTTTATTGAGGTTTAAATTAATTATGTAGTTGCAGTGATCCCATCATCTATTTCATTTCTCTTTGAGTAAATCTCCCATCCTTATTTTTTCATCATGGCTAAGTTGATTCATTTTTTCCTTGGCAAACCTCTTCTCTAAAATTTAATGGATTGATCTTTTCTTATCTAATTCATTTCCTCCCTGGAAAAACCCATGCTCTAAATCATTTTGGACCTTTGTGTTTTTATGGCACCTTAACCCAATACATTTTATCTATGTTCCCAAAAATGATTTCTCCCATCCCTGCAATGGGTCATTTTCATATCTTGTGTTGGCAATCATCTCGGTGTCGCTTCCTTCCCTGCATTTTTCCTTCACTCACAGCGATTTAATTGGCATGTCTTCTCTATGTTTTTCCTTCATTCACAACAATTTTTTTTACATAATCTCTCTGCGTTTTGGAATCATATAATGTGTCCAATGAATGTAAGTCCTCCCTTCCCTCTTCCCTCGAATTTCTATGTGTTTTAGACTCATATATTTCCCAACTAATGTAATTTTGCCTTGCCATTTTCCCTTGACTGTATCTCTGTGTTGAGTTTAAAATTGGAGTCTGATTCCCCATGATTTCCTCTGTGTTCCATAATTACTAGGCAATGCTATCTTCTCCTTCCTTAACTAGAGGATGGCCAGTGAATTTCCTCTATGTTGCGGTTAATTTTCTTTCCCGTATTTGCACCCCTTTGTATTAATATCTAGTGAACATGGGTCTCTCGTACCAACCATCTTTTCATTTTTTTTCCTTGGAAAAATTGTGTTAATCCCCAGTAAATTTGGGTGTCCCGTACCAGCCATATTTTTGTTTTGTTTCCTCAAAAAAATCATGTTATTCCCCAGTGAATTTGGGTGTCTCATGCATGAATCTCTACATTTTACCTTATCTCACAACGTTTTTCTATCTTGTCTCTCTCTCTCTCTATGTGATTTTCCTTATGCACAACATTTTGTTAGTTGGTACTTCCCTGTGAATCACCCTCCAGATCATTATATCCTAGCAATCTTTCTATGTGAGTTGTTGGATACATCACCCTTGTGAATTTCCTCCAGTTATCTTAATCACGTTTGGTTCTTTGTATTTACCCAAAACACTTCCTTCCTTGGTGTATTTTCTCGAGGTTCTTAAAATCGTCTTCTCTACATTTATACTTGGTATTAAATTCACATTTTACCCCATCTTGGACATGCATTCACCCAACATTTCGTAAATGTGCATCAAAAAATCATTAACAACATATCTGCATTGTTTCGCTTGGTATTACATTCACCTTTGACCTCATATTGACTTGCATTGACTCAACGATTATTACATTCACCTTGGTATTACCTTGGTATTACATTCATCTTGGTATTACCTCACCTTGTTTATTACATTCACCCTTTTACCTTAGCTTTGACATGCATTCACCCAGTTATTCATTATTTAATTAAGAGTCTGTATCACTATGTAAAAAGGTTTGTAATGCTTCGTCTAATGTTAACTTCCTTTTGGATAACTGAGTATTATTGATCTCAATCTTGGGCATTGAATATTTACTGTCGATGAATGATTATGTTAATAATTGATTGCGCACACATATTAATGTTACACATGGTTAGTCAAGTGGTTAGATTTATAGTGCACCATGAAATTCAATGTAATGAATGATTGTTTCAGCTATTTACTTCTTCCGCAATGCAAATTTATTGTAAGGAATGATTGATATTGATATTATTGAATGTTGTTACAAATTGTTTCAAGATGATTATGATGTGCTAATATGTTTCTCTATTTATGTTTATGTGTCTCTATCCTTCATTGACATGTTGAATGTGTCCTTAGTGATTTCCATGATGAGTAGTTGGTACTGACTTTACTTATGATGTTGTGGATTAGGCATTGTTGCGATCATGTGCTGATGTTAATCTATTAATACAAAAAAAATATGTTTTATGCTTCACTTTCCTAGATATAACAAAGAGTTGTTACATATGGTATCAGAGTAGGTTAAACCCGATGACTTTGGATCATTACGCCTTCCACTACATAAACACTTGATTAATAATTTATCGCTAATTAAATTGAATTGTGTCCATGCAGGTAATCATGGTTAGAGGACGCCACAGACGTAGACGAGGTGGTGTTAGGGGAGGAGGTGTGACACCTCCAATAGCATCCACACCAAAGGGGTATAACCCCCCAAGGAGAAGAACAAGTCATTGGAAAGGAGCAGATTGTTGTGGGGGATGTGGTTGGGTTCATGAGGTCCTTTCAAAGGATTTCATAGGCCTTGATTATCCATTTGGATAGAGATGAGGCCAGGGCTCTTGTACACCCTTAGGGCCCACAATGCACCCCAACCGGTATTGGTATCATTCACCGAGAACTCAAGAAGGTCAAATTTTCCAAGTTCTTGGGCGCCATGGATGGCACAACCACCAAGGCATGGCTGGAAAACATGGCGATGTGATTCACACTTCATCACTATACCTTCAACATGAAGGTCTGCATGGTGGTATTTCATTTTAAGGGGAGTTCTCTTATATGGTGGAAGATGCTCCTGCCACAACTAAACATGACTGTCGAAGATGTGTCAAGGTAATTATTCGAGAAACGGTTCCTGGAGAGGTATTTATCTGAGGAATTAATTGAGTGCCAACTCAATGAGTTCAATGCTTTATAATAGGGCAGTCACCTAATGCTAGAGTATGAGGACCATTTTAGGGAGTTGCTTAGGTATGAAGCACATCTAAACATCGAGAAGATCAAGGTCAACAAGTTTGTGTTCCACCTTAACGTCAACATTCATGTGAAGGTGAGGATCCCAATGCCTTAGACATTGCATGATGTTATGTAGAAGGCCCTCATAGATGAGGAATATCTCATCAGCGAGGGTCAGACCAGGACTTCTGCTAGACCGACGAGACACGCGACATCTGGTGTGCAAGAACATCAAACACCAGCTAGACATCCATCAGAGTGTCGAGGCACTATGAGAGGATACACATTCACAACACCATGGCGATCGGTGTCTTAGCAGCAGACTCCCTACAGAGGACCATAACACCAACAACAATGTCCTTCGTAGAAACAACATTTTAGGCCTGTTCAACAGAATCGACTAGGGTTTCAAGTTGTTGGGCCATCAACCTCTACTTCAGGGACCAAGAATATTGGATTGAATACCGGATGTGGGATATGTGGAGAGACACATTACGAGTGTGACTATCCAATTGAGAGGGCCAGAGCAGCCAGGTCAATCGAATACACTACAGTAGGATATTTGGGCAAGGCCCACCAGATTCATGCAGCGGTGACTAACCGCTAGGCTAAGAACCAATATACTTGCTCGATATGTCAGGTACCATCATTGACCATACCTTTAGTATTTTAATAGATCTAAGTGCTACAAAGAGCTTTATTTCTGGTGTAGCGCTAAAACAAATTAAGGTAAAGGCAGTCAAACAAGACAAGTTTAGCTACGTGGAAATGGATTTGGGAGCCAAGAAGAAGGTTGGAGGAATGATTACGGACCGTAGCCTTAACCTGGGAGATTTTTTCACGAAGGAAAACCTATACATAACGATCTTAGGATCTTATGATGTAGTGATCAATATGGATTGGTTGGAATCTCATGATGCAATACTCAACTCTAAGACGAAATGGTTGAGTTTTATCGATGACTAGGGATAGAGATGAGTGATTGTAGAAAGAAACAAAGGGGTTTCCCTAAGTTTCATATCTTTCCTATAGCTACAGAAGAATATGTGCAAAGGATGCAAGCTATATTAAATCTTAGCGCTGAACAACAAGGGAATGACAGAAGGACTTGAAAACCTTTCGGTAGTACGAGATTTTGCATATGTATTCCCATAAGAGTTATCAGGTTTTTCGCCCGAAAGGGAATTAGAATTTACCATCAACTTAAAACCTAGAACTGAACTGATAGAAAGAACGCCTTATTAGATGTCGACCCCTAAGTTATAGGAGTTGAAAATGCAACTGAAGTAGTTGTTGGACCTAGGACTTATATGTCCAAGTGTGTCTCCTTGGGGTGCACCTGTTATTTTCATACGAAAGTGTAAATTTTAAACCTATGAAGTAAATCAATGCATATAAATTCTTAAGAAAAAAATAATTTAATGAATGGCTCACACACACAGTACACGGAGATTTATACCAGAAACCCTCCACCGGGAAAAAATTTCTTATATTCATTATGTTGAATTTCACCATTCACCATACAATATATACAATTTTTTTAGGTATTGTGTAGATACCAAAAACCTAATCCCTTAATCTAGGATTAATTTAGAAAACTGCTAAAAACTAGCAAAAACCGCCAAAAAAAAATTGGGTCGCTGCCCCAGGCTACTGCTCGATGCCGAGCACTGTGCGTAACCAAGGGGGGGCATATCTGGCCCCCTTGGGAACCCCTAGGAATTTTCTGACACACATGACCTAAATAGCACTACTAGAGGGATCATCAAACACAGTTGTCGAATTTGACGTGCCCACACACACACATGCAAAGAATATAAAACATACCCAATAGGAAGAAGGATGGGTCGTGGAGGCTCTACATTGAATACCATCAATTGAACAAGGAAATGATCAAGAACCAATATTCGTTGCCAGGAATAGATGATTTTTTTTATCAAATGAAGGGCACGGTGGTGTTTTTGAAGATCCACTTGAGATCATGATATCACCAATTACAGATCAAGGAGGAAGACATTCCTAAGACTTCATTCAAGACAAGGTTTGGACATTACAAGTTTACCATTTTACCTTTTGGATTGAAAAATGCCTCAAGGGTATTCATCAACTTGATGAGTAGGGTGTTCCATGAATACTTGGACAGGTTTGTTCAAGTATTCATTGACGATATTTTGATCTATTCTTGGATGATGGAAGAACATCATGAACATTTTCGCTTCGTACTATAGTATTTATGAGAGAACAAATTATATGGGAAATTGTCAAAATACTCTTTTTATCATTCAAGGATTCATTATTTAGGGCATGTTATCTCTGACGAAGGTATCATTGTAGATCCAACGAAGGTAAAGGATATTATGGAATGGACTGTGTCGATGAATGTACCAAAAGTACATAGCTTCATGGGTTTAGCTGGATATTATTGACGATTCATCGAAAGTTTTTCAAATATAGAAAATTTGATTATAGAATTGCAGAAGAAAAACAAGAAGTTTGTATGGACCAAGAAATGAGTGGAAGAATTTCGAAGGATCGAGGATTTTTTGATGATAATTTTGATACTAAAATTCGCTGACATGGATGAGGACTTCTTGTTATGCACATACACATCCAATGAAAGCCTAGGCAGAGTCTTGATGCAATATGGTCGAGTGATCGCTTACATCTCAAGGAAGTTAAGAAATCATGAGGAGAACTACACGACACATGATTTGGATTTGTTGGCCATTGTGTATGCCCTGAGAATGTGGAGGAACTACCTAATTGGATGAAAATTTGAACTAAAAATAGTCCACTATGGTTTGAACCACATTTTTACACAAACTGACTTAAACACGTGACAAAGGCGTTGGTCAAAATTGCTTAGCGAGTACGATTTTGAGATTACCTACATAAAATGAACCATGAGCAGAGCGACAAATGTGTTGAGTCAGAGACCATGCATATTTTCGGTGATATCTCTCCAGACGAATATTCATGGAAAGATTCTAACTATAAAATGCAATGATGACTGGTATAAAGAGGTTAAGGAAAATATCAGACAAGAGACCATGTTCGTACCAAAATTTGCGGGATTTATTGTGGACAACAACAGATTAATGAGATATAATAACCATATTTATGTACTTCCTAACGATGAGTTGAAAAGTTTGATATTAAATGAATCTCATAGGGAAGTGTACATGGCTCATCCAAGAGTCACGAAGATGAGGGAAGACCTTAAACCCTTATTTTTCTGGGAAGGAATGAAGGCATAAATCGTCAACTACATGGCAAGATGTCTATAATTTCATCAATTGAAGGATAAACATAGGCATCCAACATGATTACTACAACCTCACGTTATTCCAAAATCAAAATGGGAGGTCATTTCAATGGACTTTATGGTGGGATTGTCGCTAACAACAAGGAGACACGACTCAATTTTTTTGGTAGTTGAAACTTTGATGAGGAGTGAAAATTTTTTCCTTGTGCATATGACATATCAAGCACCAGACAAAACTAGAGTTTTCATCAATGATATTTTGATATTTCATGGAATGCCTAAGATGATCATATTCGAACGAGGATTGGTTTTTACAGGTTGATTTTGGACTAGTTTTCAAGAGGCCTTGGGAACCCAACTTAACTTTAGTACCACATATCACTCAGAGATGGACGGGTAGATAGAAAGAACAAACCAAATCTTGGAAGATATGTTGTGTATGTACGTGATGGAACAACATAAGCATTGGGAGGATTTATTTCCACTCAAAGAGTTTACATACAACAACAACTATCAAAGCACCATTAAGATGGCACCATTTGAGTTTCTTTACGAGTGACCCTGTCAAACACCTTTGAGCTAGGATTGACTGGAGGATAGGGTCCTGATAGGACCTGAAGAGATCCAAGAAATGGAATAACAAATCTGAATGATAAGACAAAGGATTAAGGAGGCGCATGATCGACATAAGAGTTATGTCGATGCGCATTGCGTTGACCGTAGTTATGAAGTGGGTGATCGAGTCTTCTTGTCAGTGAAACTACACAAGAGTTTGATCAAGTTTCGAAAGGGTTCTAAATTCTCTCCTAGGTTTTTGCGACCTTTCAAGGTTGTGTAAAATAAAGGGCTCATGGCCTATCAACTAGCCTTGCATGATTCTTTGAGGCGTATGCACGATGTTTTTCATGTATCAGTTTTGAGACATTATGTTAGTGATCCTACACATGCGATTGACATGAGTTCTTTACAGGTGTCAGAATAGGGTGTTCTCACAACAAAGCCAATCCACATTTTGGACCATCACATTCAACAACTACGACATCGAACCTTCGATCAGGTCAAGGTCCAGTGGGACAATTATAGTCCACACTCGACTACCTAGGAGAACTCATATGATATGCGCTAACAGTTTCCATTTTTGTTTGATAGTAGACATTTATATATTGTGAAATACTTTATTTAATGAAAATATATACTGTGAAACTTCAGGATGAAGTTTAAACCAAGAGGGGGTGTATGTAACATCCCTCTCTTACATGCACATGATTTGACTTACTCTTTTAGGACACTTGCGTGCAAGTGATCTGGTTTAGTATATGGTTGTATATTTCTCTTATGGATTCCAATGATGTTGTTGTTGGATTATGATGTTATTTTATTTGATATCTATGTATAGACAGGTGCTATTGACAAGTTTCTCTTGAGTGTGCAGGGAACTTGACAGATTGAGGATGTTGATGGCATCAATGGACCTCCTTAGACTTTGGATCGAGTCAAGAAGTGGATTGTATATGATCAGATATATTATGATATTATTAATCATTGACAATGTTCTGTTGATGGATGTAGGCTAACGATTTCTTTCTATTAAAGGCTCCTCTCTTATTAAAGGCTCCTCTCTTATTTTTCCTCTGGCTTTTTTGTCTTGAAGATGGATCCTGTTGTGGATCCGAAACATTGACGACAAGCTGTCAATAGCACTGTGGCTCTTCCGACAAATTCTGAACTAATCTCTCACCACATAAACCTAAATGAACATATTACGTCCCTGCACGGAAGGGAGATTTTGGATGAAGTTCGTGAACTTGAAAAGCTCCGAGTAAAAATAAAGAGAAGAGTAGCAGACTTAGATTTCCTGAAACAATGCAGAGATAACAACGTCCTACCAAATTTCGCGCGCATTCAGCATAAGATAAGAAACAAATGGAACAGATCAGCATTCCACGGCTTGGAAAAATCCATAGTGAGAGGTGAAACTAAAAAAAATAGGTACACGCTTGACCTGTTGTCCAAAACCGCGCTGAAACTCCATCTAAAGCTGGCTCACGTCTTAGATCCAGAAGCGTGGAGAAAAGTGGACGCGCTGGAAGCCCTAAAATCTGATAACGCAAACAGAACGGCTCACTCCAGGCAAGAGACTAGGTTAGACAAGACTGTACCATTATCCTCCGCAACTCCAAACCTCCTAAAAGCAACATTAGCAAAGAAGAACTAATAGCAATTAATAACCTCCAAAATAACACAAACTTAATTATTCTCAAAGCAGATAAGGGTGGCGCCACAGTCATCATGAGTAAAGAAGACTACATCACCAAAATGAATGAACACCTTTCGTGTGGTAGCTACATTAAGATTCCAAAGAACCCCATTAAAAATATAATAAAAGAAGTAAAGAAAGCCATCAATAACTCCAACTTAGATGAGAAGACAAAAAATATTCTAAACCAACCTTTTACCTTAAAAATCCCTCTCACATACATTAATAACAATATTATTATTACCTTTTTACATATTAACCTAACATAACCTTAACCAACATAATACCAATGAAAAATTAAACCAATTCCAAGACCAACCTAAGTGATTCCAACTTATAATCTTCTACCACTATTATGATATTAATAAAACCTATAATTAACACAAGATTAATATTAATAATAGTATTAATGCCACCTCTTTTTATTAACTTTCATTTAACCTATAATTAACATAAAATTATTATTATTATTATTAACACCTATAGTTAACCCTAAATTTAGCCTATATTGAACCTTAATTTAGCCTATAATTAGTCAAACTAACATTAATAATATTAACTTCCTCTAACCTAGGGTTTA
This sequence comes from Picea glauca, assembly GCA_000966675.3. Lineage (NCBI taxonomy): Eukaryota > Viridiplantae > Streptophyta > Pinopsida > Pinales > Pinaceae > Picea > Picea glauca. Next base: position 1,019,248 of record JZKD02S2145907.1, read on the forward strand.
CCTCATTAAATTAACCTCAATTTAACCTATAATTAACATAAAATTAATAATTATAATACTAACGATCCTTAGTCAAATTAACTTAAGATTATATTCCTCAAACCTAGGGTTTACCTATTAATTCAACCTTAATTCAACCTATAATCAACATAAAATTAATATTTATAATACTAACACCATTTGGTCAACCCTAAATTTAGCCTACATTTAACATAACAACTTAATATTTAAACCACTTAACTCATTAATTAAACCACTATTTATTATCTTTTGAAAAAATCTCCTAAAAACTAGGGTTTCACTTAGCCGACCGTAGTTTTTTTACCTGCCTCATCACTATTTATTAAAGGCTCCTCTCTTATTTTTCATCAGGATTTTTTGTCCTGAAGATGGATCTTGTTGTGGATCTGAAACGTCGACGACAAGCTATCAATAGCACTGTGGTTCTTCCGACAAATTCTGAACTAATCTCTCACCACAGAAACCTAAATGAATAGATTTCTTTCTAATTAGACTCACATAAGGAGTAAAGGGGTCATGCACATCAACCACATATTGAGGGAGAGGTGTGGCAACAACCCTGCCAAAACCTACTAGCACTCTCGTCATGGATCGAATTGTAGGTTAACAATTACCTTTTTCGATAGATCCATGATGTCATGAGTGAAGACTAAAACAATCACTAACGAAGATTCTAAGGGGTGCGCAATAAGGTAGGGTCCTTACTCCTTAGAGGCCCTTAGTCTCTCACAAGGTCGCCCGATGAAGTATTGACCCCAAGGGTTGAACAACTACCAAAATAATTCAAAGGTGAGTGGTACCCTTCAAGCCCGTAGTGTGTCTTCAAGGCCACATCACATAAATAAAACTTGAATAAAGGGGAGTGGCACCCTTGGACCACATAGTGGGTCTTGACGGGCACATCGTTATTTTAATAAAGGTGAGTCAATGAACCTAGGCACCTAGAAAACAATTTTGTTTTGACATTGTTGGACTTATAATAATTATTAAATGAGTAATTTTTATTAATTATAAAATCCCCTAAAAAAATTCTAAGCCTACTTTAAAAAAATTGAGCCTAAGATTAAAGTGGGTAAGAAGACTAAAAAAATTAAATTATAAATTTAATAAATGGTGGCAGGTGAAGAAAAATCAAGTTGGGAATTGAAAGAGTAAAAATTATATCTAAAGATTTAATTATATAAATATGTGCAAAAGAATACCAAATTGGAACAAAGTTAAGAAAAGAAATAAATATAAAAAGGAATGTGGAAGCATAGAAAATAATCTAGTCTAGTCTAGCTAAAGGACTTTCCTAAATTAAACACAACGAAGTTTTAGAAAGTTGTAAGTCATTAAAAAGGATATAGGGGGAATAAAGGGACAACTAGAATTGATTTTAGGAGCGCTTTTAGGATGGGTGAGGGAAATTGACATTTAATTAAAATAAATGGTGAATTTATTGGTGCAACTATAGGAACGGGTGACAAGTGTACAGGGGAATAAATTCCTAATTAATTTAAAAAAAAATGAATTAAATGTGCAAATGTCAAGTGGTCACTAAGAAAAATTGTATAAAAGAAATGGTTGAGAGGAGGAATGGATCATGACTGGTATGAGTAAAGTTATGCTGCCGGAATTTATTTGACTGATTTTTCTTGTGTTATTTGGGATACCTAGCTTGAGAAAGGAGCGGTAGATTGACCTTGCGAGGTGAGATGGAATCTAGAGTTTTTTGGTTGTGTTTGTGTGTGGTCCCTTTGTGGGTCTGGGGTCGGAGGGGGAAGAAGAGTACCCCTAGCATTGGCTGGGAGGTACCGGTGAAATCTTTATGGTTAGCAAGAAGGATACCAGAGGGAGAGAAAGTGTCGAATAACACCTTCAAATTCTTCGCCTTCGATTACGATAATCCCAAACTAAGACTGAACTCATTAATTTTCAAATTAAAATGTAGTTTAATTCTATAGTATGAGCATGGCTAGGGCAAGTCGATTGAAGTTTTTAATTTTTATTAAGGTTTAAATTAATTATGTAGTTGCAATGATCCTATCAATTATTTTGTTTCTCTTTGAGTAAATATCTCAGCTTTATTCTTTCACCATGGATAATTTGATTCATTTCACTCTGGCAAACCCTTTCTCGGAAATTTAATGGAATGATATTTTCTTATATAATTCATTTACTCCATGGAGAAACCCACACTCTGAATCATTTGTTACCTCTGCATTTTTATGGCACCTTCACCCAATAAATTGTATCTCTTCTCCTAAAAGCAATTTTTCCCAACCATGTGAATGGTCATTTCTTGTGTTGGCAAGCATCTCAACGTTACTTCCTTCTCTGTGCTTTTCCTTTACTCATAGCGATTTAATTGGCATGTCTTCTTTGTGTTTTTCCTTCATTGACAACATTTTTTTTTGGAATAATCTCTTTGCGTTTTGGAATCATAGAATTTGTCTAGTGAATGCAAATTCGCCCTTCCCTCTTCCCTCGAATTTCTCTGCATTTTAGACTCATAGATTTCTGAACTAATGTAATTTATCCTTGCCATTTTATTTTTAATTTATCTCTGGGTTGAGTTTAAAAATGGAGCTTGATTCCCCACGATTGCCTCTGCATTCCATAATTACAGGGCAATGTTATCTTCTCATTCCTCAACTGGATGGCGAGTGAATTGCCTCTGCGTTGTGGTTAAGTTGTTTTCCCAGATTTGTGCCCCTTTGTCTTACTCTCCAACGAACGTGGGTGTCTCGTACCAACCATCTTTTCATTTTTTTTTCCTCACCAAAATCGTGTTATTCCCCAGCGAATTTGGGTGTCTCTTACCAGCCATATTTTCGTTTTGTTTACTCAGAAAAATCATGTTATTCCCCAACAAATTTGGGTGTCTCGTACCAGTCATATTTTAATTTATTTTCCTCAGAGAAATCGTATTATCCACCCAATGATATATTGGGCATGACTCTTTGTGTTTTACCTTATCTCACAACATTTTTCTATCCTGACTCTCTCTCTCTGCGATTTTCCTTAAGTACAATGTTTTGGTATCTGGTCCTTCCCTGCGAATTTCCCTCCAGATATTTGTCTTCTAGCAATATTTCTCTACGAATTGTTGGATACATCACCCTTTCGAATTTCCTCCAATAAGCTTAATCGTGTTTGGTTCTTTGGATTTACCCCGAACACTTCCTGCGCTGGTGTATTCTCTCGGGGTTCTTAAACTCGTCTTCCTACATTTTTTCTTGGTATTAAATTCACCTTTTACTCGAGCTTGGACATGCATTCACCCAACATTTCGTAAATGTGAAACAACAAAGCATTAATGACATCTCTATGTTGTTCCACTTGGTATTACTTTCACCTTTTAACTCATCTTGACTTGAATTCACTCAGCGATTATTACATTCACCTTGGTATTACCTTGGTATTACATTCACCCTTTTACCTCATCTTTGACATGCATTCACTCAGTTATTCATTATTTAATTAAGAGTCTATATCACTATGTAAAAAGGTTTTTAATGCTTCATCTAATGTTACCTTCCTTTTGGATAATTGAATAGTATTGATCTGAATCTTGCCCATTGAATATTTACTGTTGATGAATGATTATGTTAATAATTGATTGCGTGCATCGATTAAATTTACGCATGGTTACTCAAGTGGTTATATTTCTAGTGCACCATGAAATTCAATGTAATGAATGATTGTTTTGGTTATTTACTTCTTGTGCAATGAAAATTTATTGTAAAGAATGATTTTTATCGATATTATACTTCTCGCACGCCATGGACTAAATGTTGAATTTTATGTTGACTACACTGCGCCTTGATTAAATGATTATTATGATTGATTGATTATTCTGTCTACGCCTTAATTTAATTGATAATTACTTGTGCCATGATATTTATAGCTAGGTGTGGATGGACATGGGTTTAGTTACTTTGGCGTCATAAAAATTTAATGAATATTTACCTTGCGCCATTGATTATGTTGTAATTTAACAATTGGATTGAATGTGCATTGGATTAGTGGCAGATTTACCATGTTCTAGCTTCATTAGTTGCACACATTTCATTAACGTTGATGCACAATAAGTTTATTAATAAAATGTACTTGCGCGCCTTAATTTAAATGGGCATGTGATTGCTTCGTAATATTTCTCTTGCACCTTCAATTTTAAAGTTGATCACTCTTGCGTCATGAGTAGATGCTAATTAATCTTGCGGCATTACTTAATTTGAGATGTGAATGTTCTAGAATTGTTTACTCCCATGCACAAATAACATTTAAATGTGGATGTATGATTGATAACGATTATGGTTACCCTTGCGCCATGATTAATTGATGAATAGAAATGATGGATTGATCTAGTTGATGATTGGGCTTGTTTGTTAGTGGGATGTAGACACCTCCTTGTTCCTTAAAATATTCATCAGCCTTGAGACCTTAAATGGTTTAAATCAATTGGAACAAGGGCTTGAGCATTGCTTATGTTTCCTTGAGGTCCTAACCTTCCAGGGTAGGTTGGGCAGGTAGTCATTTTATATTCATTATCTGATTGAATGTTTTTTAAATTGTTTCAAGATAATTATGATGTGCTAATATGTTTCACTATTTATGTTTATGTGTCCATATCATTCATTGATGCATTGAATGCGTCCTTAGTGATTTCCATGATGAGTAGCTGGTAATTCTTTTACTTGTGATGTTGTGGATTAGGCATTGTTGTGATCATGTGTTGATGTTAATTTCTTAATGCACAAATATATTTTTTTTACCTTTTATGCTTCGCTTTCCTATACATAACGAAGGGTTGTTACATGGTTCCAAAAGACTCATTTTGATTCCCTCTTGATATTTTAAGTGTCATGATCAATGATTGATGAATTATTGTAGTTTTGTTAGTTAATCTTACCAAATATGTATTTAATTTATTTTTTCATTGCATCCTTGTTGAGATCATAAATAAACTATGTACTATAATCACTGATTGTTTATTATTAATACATGCATAGACTATGTGTCCTCTAGGTACGCATACATACTCTACACATGAACACTAGTACAATCAATTGATGTATTAATTACTACAATAGTTTATTAACTAACTAATTGAATGGTTTAACGATTATGTAAATTATATTTTATACATAAATATCTAGTAGCATTAGATACCTTTGACTTTATTGATGGTTGGTATGATGAATTGCCTTTATTGTTATTTTATGTAAGTCATTTAATATTTCATTTTTATTTGAACTTTCCCCCATAAATATATATGATGGAGGTTGATGGCTAATAACGAGGGTGATTGAGGAGACTTGAGGAAGGGGATATGGAAACTTGATAAATATGAAAAGGAATGGAGGTTGTGGATATATTGAATAATTAATGGAAGAAATATTTTCTTGTGGAAATATTCTTAGTGCATATGTGAATTGTTCTTCTTGAAGTCATGAGCAAAGAGGGCCAATGAAATGAAAATTTTCTTGGAGCTAGGAGGCCTTCTAGGCTCCTACTTGGCTAGGATACTAACTCCATTGTTTCACTTTGGGAAAGTGGGGAAAAGAATTGGGAAAATAATTCTTGGAAGCATATTCCTACTACATTACAACTAATGAGCTTCAACAATCCAAGGAGGAGGCCATTCCATGGAAGTTGTTTATAGTTTTGTTTCAACGTTATTTATATTTATATCATTATTTATATTTATTGTTGTGCAAATGTAGAAGAGTTATGGAAATGAAAACCAGTGAAATCATGTTAAAACAAAGTTGTTGTAAGGTATGTATTTAATGAGTGATTAAAATTGCCTAGCATATTGTGGATCGGTGTTAGCATGACAAATCCCTTAAATCCAGTACATGTGATGTCCTTATTAGGAGTTAGGGGAAGTACATATTAGGCTCACCAATCAATAGGTATGAGAGGATTAATTTCATATCCTCAAGGAAAAATCATTGATCTACCCATTTGAAGGAATTTATGTGAAGGGATCTCTTTAACATGATATATTATACCAAAACAATTATTTTTAACTCAATCTCAAGTGCTCATTTTTATCCATATAGGATAACTATGGTTTTATTTATGAAATCGTGATAAGATGAATGAGGAGGCACACTACAATGGGGTGGTAGGGAATTTTAATGTGAAGATAGTGGTAGAGTTACAAAATTACTTCTACTAGAAAAGGTTCCAACAAGATGTCAATATATGTATCTAATCATGCACTATATGTGTCATTTATAAACTTTCAATGAATATGTAGGAACTATACACTCCTCTACTAAAGCCAAAAAAATTCTTCAAATTCACTCTTCATATATTTTATGTTATGTCTTTCGTCAATTAAGCATGATAGTAATTGACTTTTTGTGGTTGTTGATCAATTCTCTAAGACTGCAGTTTGGACATTGTGTAAACAAAGTGCCACAATAAAAGCCATTGTTAATCTCTTATCCAAGCATGTTTTTTTTCATATTAGGTTCCCAATGGCCATTTTTATATTAGGGACAATAGGTTCACAAGTATTTGGTCCATGATCAACACCTAAGTGACCAAATATACTTTCCTCCATCCCAAGGAAGAAGGACACACAAAGGTTTTCAACACAATCATTGTAAATATACTTGTAATCTTTAACTCCAAGCATCCATGTACATAGGATAAAAGGATTTCTTATGTTTGAAAAAACTATATCAATTTTTTTATAGTTTTAGTGGTCATGATCCCTTTTAGGTGTGCCTTGGATTCATCCATTATACACAAATGATGTAGGCTATGCCCACTTCATCAACATGGGAAATTCCTCTCACACTTAAAGGAGGCATACAATACAATAAAATTTGTTGAATGGATGTAACACATGTAATAAGAATATCATCATAATTTAGAAAAACAAAACAACATGTACACCAAGTATAGATCTCAAAATAATATTTGTAATTACATAAAAGAATACTCAAAATAGAGTTCACGGGCTAAAGTTGTGAGTTCATATTCTAAAGGTATGGGAAACATAATTTGGCATACCCACTAGGCCCTTTAAAACTTATTTTTCTTTTTGCACATGATGTCTTAGGGTCAAGGTCTTTTTCATCTTACTATTTTATGTTCTTTCTAATTTTGGCATTATATTAAAATGTAATTTTAACTTTTTATTATGTGTTTTTTTAAGAATGAGCATAGTTATATGCATCAATTCATAAATAAAATACCATTATTCTATCTTTTTTTGTATTGGTATTTGTAAGTTCTTCATTTAAATGGGCACGAAGACCCTCGTGCAACTCTTTAAGGAAATAGAATTTGGGGTTGCTTCAGCAGTCAAGTTGGGAAAGTGGACACCTTGGGAATTTGAATGCGCCAAGGGTCTTGCCGAAGCATAAAGAAACCAATAGATTGGGGTGCATGAACATGAGGAGTGCACCAAGGTTGTGTAAGTTTTAAACTTGTGAAGTAAAGAAATGCATATACATTCTTAAGCAAAACATAAATTAATCAATGGCTCATTCACATAGTACACAGAGATTTATATCGGAAACCCTCAACCGGGAAAACCTTTCTTATATTCATTATATCGAATTTCACAATTCACTATACAATATATATAATGGTTTTAGGTATTCCATAGATACCAAAACCCTAATCCCTAAAACCTGGATTATTTTTAGTAAACCGCTAAAAATAGCAAAAACCACCCAAAAACAATTTTGGGGCATTGCCCCGAACATTGCGTGTAACAGAGGGGGACCATACCTGCCCCCCCCTGGGACCCCCCTAGGAAAGCGCCCGATGCACATGAAACAAAAATATCACTAGTACGAGGGATCATCAGATGCAGTTTTCATATTTGACGTGCCAACACACACACATGCAAAGAATATAACACATACCCAACATTCTCCCACTTGTTCTTTTCTTTGCATCCAGGGGTCCATGGGATTATATAGTCAACAATCTAGGGCAACAATGCCCATTGTTACTCTACACTAGGAGAACGTTTCTATGCTCACAGACTTTGTCAATGAATCTGCAACATTCTTCAAAGTGTCAAATTTTTCTAGCAACACCTTTTCCTCAACCATGTCTCTCACAAAGTGATACTAAACATCAATATGCTTTGTCTTCGAATGATAAGTTGGGTTCTTTGCCAGGAATATTTCACTCTGACTATCACAATCTAATCTAACTTCTTGTTGTACCAACCCAATACCTGAACACAATCTTTGTAACCATACCACTTCCTTGCTTGCATGAGTGGTTGCCATGTATTCATCTTCTATAGTTGAGAGTGCCACTATAGCCTGTCTTTTGCTCATCCAACTGATTTCTCCTCCAAACAATTTAATCACATACCCACTTGTAGATATTCTGCAATCTATATCTCCAGCCTAGTCTACATCAACAAAGCCATGTATGTCCAACACTATGTCCAATCTTGGTCTTCCTTGGTAGCACAATCCATAACTGGTAGTGCCGCGAAGATACCTAAAGACCCTCTTTACTTCTGTCCAATGCTCCTTCCCTCATTTTGACATATACCTGCTCAAGTCTCCCACTACATGTGTAATGTCCAGTCTAGTATAGACCATTGCATACATCAAACGACCAACTACACTGGCATACAGAACATGGGACATGTCCTCTTCTTCTTCCTGTGTCTTGGGATACTGATCTGCATATAACTTTACACCTATAGGAATAGGAACCTTGACCAATTTACTTCCATGCATATTAAACCTCTGCAATATCATCTCAACATAATTTCTCTCATTCAACTAGAGTTTCTTGTTTGCACGATCTCTTTTAATCTCCATTCCTAGAATGAAGTCAACAACACTGAGATCCTTCATGTCAAATTTGGAGGATAGCTGTGATTTCACCTCCTTGATAAGATCCATGTTATTTCCTACCAACAACATGTCATCAACATACAACACTACATAAATGAAGTGATTACCAACCTTCTTGGAATATTCACAATGATCAACCCTTATTCTTACAAATCCCAATCCAAGGATGTATGTGTCAAAAGTTTGGTACCACATCCTAGGTGATTGCTTCAGACCATATAGTGACTTCTTTAGCTTACATACCAACTCTTTCTTTCCCTTCACTACAAAGCCTTCTGGCTGCTTCATGTAGATTTATTCTTCCAGATCCCCATGTAGGAATGGTGTCTTCACATCCATCTGTTCCACTTCAAGATCAAAAGAAACAACAATAGATAAAAAAAATCTAATATAAGTTAACTTAGCAACAGGAGAAAAAATCTCACCAAAGTCAATTCCCTCTACCTGGGAATAACCTTTTACTACTAACCGAACTTTGTATTTCTCCACTTTACCTTGTGCATTAAACTTCTTCTTAATCAACCATTTTCTACCAACAAATTTTCTTCCAGCTGGCAACTCAACTATATCCCATGCCTCATTCTTATCCAAGGCATCCATTTCTTCAACCATCACCTTCTTCCAGAGTTTACTATCTTCTGAATTCACTACTTCCCTGATAGTTCTGGGATCATCATCAGTAATAGATAAAGGAAAATTGGAACAAAAATCAGGTGGACTATACCTTTCTGGTTTCCTTCTATCTCTCACTGATCTCCTCAATACTGGGGTATGAGGTTCTTCTTCTTCTTATTCTTTTGCTTCCTCTTCTTCAAGTGATTCAGATTTTGCATCATCCAACTCAAGCTCTATTTTCTCAGGTTCGTCTTGCGTTGGTAGGAATTTCTGTTTGGACACATCTTTTACCTCTCTAAAAACAACATCTCGACTGTAAACAGTTTTTTTGGTTTCTAGGTTCCTAAGCTTATAACCTTTCACACCATCTTTATAACCAATAAAGATACACTTTTCATCATTTTTATCCATCTTACTTCTATTTTCCTTTCGAATATGTACATAAGCATCACAACCAAACACTCTAAGATGTTGAAGAGAGGGTTTCTTTCCAGACCATACCTCATGTGGATTTTTATCATCCAACGCTGATGAAGGTGATCAATTGACTAGGTAACATGTTGTACCCACTGCCTCTGCCCATAATTCTTGTCCTAACCCGGAACCATTGAACATGCTCCTTTCTTTTTCCATCGGTGTCATGTTCATATTTTCTGTAACTCCATTCTATTGAGGAGTGTATGGAGTATTCTTCTTCCTTTCTATACCACACTTCTTACATAAATCTTCGAATGCATTTACGCAGAATTCTCCACCGTTATCTGTTCTCAATATCTTTATTTTCTTCTCTGTCTGATTTTCTACCAGAGCCTTAAACTCTTTAAATTTATCAAATACCTCAAATTTCTTTCTCATAAAATAAATCCATGTGTTCCTTGAAAAATCATCTATGAATGAAACATAATACACAGATTTACCTAGGGATGGAACAGGAACAGGTCCAAACACATCATTGTGTATCAACTCTAAGATCCCCTTTTCTCTTGTAGCACCGGATGGGAATATTACTCGTTTTTGTTTACCATATATGAAATGTTCACAGAAATCAAAATCCAGAGTGAAATTAGACATACCTTCAACCATGCCTTTATCGTGTAGTGTTCGAAGGCCCTTTTCTCCAATATGACCCAGTCTTTGATTCCACAACATGGTCTTCTTTTCAGGGATGACATTGGTCTTGTCTTCCTTATTTGTTTTCTCAAGAACAATAGAACTGTTACACCCATTAGTATAAGTGCTTCCCAACAACTTGTACAGATTTCCATACCAAACTCCTCTCATCAACACCATTTCCCCGTGTACCATCTTGCAAGTGTTCTTTCCAAATATAGTATCCACTCCTACATCATCCAACTTGCTTACATATATTAGGATCCTGGCATGTTTTGGAATGTGCAGAACCCCGGGGAGAGTTCTAATCCTTCCATCTTTTATTAGAAACTTAACTCTTCCACGTCCCAAGACTTTTGTTGTCAAGTCATCTCCTAGGAATACATCACCACCATCATTATTTTCATATTCAGAGAACCGCTCCCTGTGAGGAGTCATATGGTATGACACACCTGATTCGATCAACCATGCATCACGGTTTGCATGTGTACTTGTATATGCCTGGTAAACATCACCTCCTTCTTCAGTGGAGGTTTTCGCCTCTATGAAAGAGGTATTATCAGATCCCTTTGGTTTTTCAACCTTCTTAGACTTGCAATCTTTCTTATAATGCCTTGTTTTACCACACTACCAACATTTCCTGAAATATTTTTGTGGATACTTAGATCTACCTGTAGATTTAGATCTCCACCTCGAAGACTTACCAAGATTCCTGTCTTGGGTACGACCTCTTACAAATAAAGAATTTGTGCTATTACCATCCATGATTTTTCTCCTCAACTCTTCAGATAATAAGGATGCAACTAAATCCTCATACTTCAATGTAGATTGAGTGGTACTACCTATTGCTACAACCAGATTATCCTAAGAGTCTGGAAAAGAACATAACAAAGTAACACTTATATTCTTCAGCAATCGTAATATAAACAGAGCCAAATTGGCTTACCAGAGTATTAAAGGCATTTAGATGTTCTATCACAGAATCTCCATCTTCCATCCTAAGATGATACAACTTCTTTCGAAGAAACAACTTGTTTAACAGGGACTTTGATTGATACAAATTCCCCAAATTATCCCATAGTTCCTTGCCTATAGATTCTCGTGAGACATTCAACAACATTGAATCTACCAGGAAGAGTCGAATAGTACTCCTTGCTCTTCTGTCCAACTTCTCCCAATCTTCCTTCGGCATACCAGTAGGTGGTGTACTAGTAGTTTGTGCACTAGTAGGTTGTGTATCAGTAGTCTATGTGCTAGTAGACGGTGTACCAAGATCCACAACGATCCATTGTTCTTTGTCTACCAAAAGGTCCTCCATCTTCAGCTTCCATAGCTCAAAGTCTTTACCGTTTAACTTATCTATCTCGATTCTCAAAGAGCTTGTCATTCATCTTTTTGCACTCAAATCACCACTGCAAAAACTCCCACCAAACCTAGGTTTATCACAAACCCAAGATAAACTTGATCTATCAAGACTGAGCCAAACCCTCAACAACAAAGGCTTCTCTCTGAAGCCAAAAATAAGCTTTGATGCCACATGTAAATTTTAAATCTGCAAAGTAAAGCAATGCATATAGATTTTTAAGCAAAACAAAAATTAATCAATGGCTCATTCACATAGTACACATAGATTTATATCGGAAACCCTCAACCGGGAAAACCTTTCTTATATTCATTATATCGAATTTCACCATTCACTATACAATATATACAATTTTTTTAGGTATTCCATAGATACCAAAACCCTAATCCCTAAAACCAAGATTCTTTTTAGTAAACCACTAAAAATAGAAAAATCCACCCAAAAAAAAATTCGGGGCACTGCGCGTAACCAGGGGGGGTATACCTACCCCCCCCCAGGACCCCCCTAGGAAAGCACCCAATGCACATTACACAAACATAGCACTAGTGCGACGGATCGTCAGACGCAATTGTCATATCTGACGTGTCCACACACACATGCAAAGAATATAACACATACCCAATAGGTTGGGGTGCATCGATCCTAAGGGGAAGGAAAACTAATAAGCAGATGGGTTCATTTAGGCGATCATGTCCGCGGAGGGGGGAAATGATTCCTTTATGTTATTTGGTATTTGAAGGGGCATAACAATTCATTCGGACACATGGATTCAAAAAGGGGAACAACACCCCCAAAGGATGAAAAAATTCATGATGGTGACCTTTGGAGTCCCTATAAGAGAATAAGGGAACACAAACAAGGAAGGAAGATTTGAAGACAAGGAGAGAAAGAGGAGCTCTGTGGTTCTAAAGAAGGCTTATACGAAGAGGGGCTCCCTCTATCAATGAGTTAAGTAGCTCCACATGGGAGGACTTGTGCTACCTTGAGGTGGATTTGGTGTACATAGTTGGGCGAACTTATTCTAGGTTGATTTTGGGGAAGGCTGGAAACACGAGTCTTTTGGAAGCATGTGTGAAACAAGACCGCAATTTGTGAAGTCTATGGAAATGAAGAGACAACAAGTCTGCAGTTGAGGGAACGGTTGAGGTGCACCACACAACGTTGCAGAGACAGTTGTGATAGAGTGTCTCGGTGTGACGAATCTGTGTATGAGTATCCTGGTGAGGTGAGGCAAGTTACGTGATTCTTCCAAGTTGTAAACCGACTCAATAGGGATCATAATGTAATTGTTTTGCAATAACAAAGATTTAGTTGGCTATTAGGCTCGATTTGTGTCATCCACACTATATCTGTGTATGTCTTTCGTTTATTCAGTCGTTGTTCTCTTGGCTTCCCATGTTCATGGATGTATGCTTAAATATGACTAAGTGTTAAACTAGTAACAATTGTCTAAGTATACAAGAGTTGCACTAGAGTAGGAATGTGACTTACTAATAGCCTAGAACAAAGTATCGGGAAAAAGTATCCTTGGTGTGGCCAAGTAACCAAATTAGAAACATCGCGATGCCGCATGCCCTCTATTGATGCACACTCGCAAAATTCAACTAGACAAACCATGGGGAGGTAACAATATGTATATAATTTATATATCTTCATTATTTAATCTCTTTATAAAATTTGGGTCTTATTATATTATTTTCTTCTCAATAATATTTCTTATATTATTTTTAAAGTATTATATTTTTTGATTTCATTTTAAATTTAAATCCCATACAAGATTAAAGAGTAAATAAACATTTACAATGTTAACAAGAATCACGAAACTATACTTCAAAACAATAACTCGAACAAATATAATAATTCGGGAATGGTGAAGATTGAGAAAATTTGAATATTATATGCAAATATTGAACATGTTAAGGTGTCTTATCGATATTTCTTAAGCGATAAGATAAATAGATCCAGTTGTGATATTGTCCACGACTATACCAGATTGCATGTATCCTTACCAGCAAATCGGTAAAGAATAAATTCGAGATTAGGAAAAACGCGATAATTACTTGGAGATGAGTAATTATAGTAGACAAACACCATAAACAAAGGGAAGTGGATAATTAATGTTAGAAAAGGAAATGGGTAACCATATTTATATTAGGAAATATATTTTTTTGTAAATAAAAAAGGTGTATTTCCTTATTAATTCGTTGTTATTATACAAAACTGATATATGTTATAAGTTTGTCACTTGTTTTGTCAAATTAGTGGAAACAGGTGGCAGTCATTTGTTCTTACGGCCAAAAATAACAACCACCACATGCTCTGCCATTTAGTTGGAAACCAAAGCAAGTGGCATCTTGTGGTGTTGACAATCCTATTTGGACATACATTCAAAGGATGATAATTCAAACCAAACATAAAACTAAATAGAGAACCAGAACAGGTAGACAAGAACACAACTCCATTTCCATGTAAGCAAGGCGTAGAGGACTAAACAGATTTAAAAATTAGGAGGGCTATGAGAACAATGGAACCTGCCATCTAGAGAGCCACTATGTGAAGTGCCCTTGTTGGGTATGAGTGCAAAGGGATGCGCGCAGGTCGGGCATCTCTTCTTGACTGGCGTGTTTGAGAAGGCATCGAACAACATGTCTATTCGAATGCTAATGAGTGTATGCAAGTGGAGTTGCTCCATCATGTTGCCCTCATTTCAAAAATGAGCTCCAACTGCTCTGGTCTGAAGAGACTGGGTGGACTCTGGTCACAATCTGCAACTTGGTTGAGTAGTGGGGGCTCAACTGACCAGTCTGTCATGGGGAGTTCCTCATGGACAATTGAAGTGGCGCCTTCCATGGTCTTCGTTGGATCTGTAGCTGCAATGTTGGTGTTGGGGCTATCTTAGGCATCCATGACCATGTATAGGATAGTGGAACCTGAATTGGTTCCTCCATGATTTCCTCCTCCATGAAGGCAATTGGAGGCCTGGGTGGCTTCATGGTTAGTTGCATCTAGGCTATAGATAAATCCCTGTCCAAATTGTGTAGTCGTCTTTGCCTTGTGGCGTGACAATACTAGGAGGGTCCCTACCTAGGTCCCCCTCTCTCTCTCAACATGGTGGACCCTTGAGGCTGAAGAAGTCTGAGAATGAGGCCATAGAAGTTTGAGAGGACTAGAGCCAGATCCCTGAGCAGAGAAAAGAGACAGAGCACAAAACCAGAATGGTGAATTCCATGGCCGATCTGGAGAATTAAGTAAGGAGATTATAAGACTGTACAACCTCCCTCATACCCAACGTCATCCCCCTACAATTAATCGATGAGGACACTGTTAATATTGCATAGGGGAGTTTCCCTCCCTCCCTCTGTAAGCATTTATGGTCGTCCTTCATCCAAGAATGGGCTTTGGGGTGGCGGTCGACCATATTTATGACAAGTTCTGCATGGGGGTTGTGTGGCCTCCCCTAGGCTAGGTGTCACCCCATCCACGGTTTATATTAAAAAATATTAATAACACAAGGAAATGAATAATTAATGTGAGAATTATTTTCACAAGTAAATGAAGAATTAAGGTTAGAATTATTTTGATTGTATTATTTATAACTCTTTTGAGTGTGGTAATAGAATTTTTAAAGAATTTGTATTATATATTTTTTATTTATTATGTTGAAAGATGTTGTCTATACTTCAATGGGTGTGGATTTGTAATTTGTTCCTAATTCAACATGGAGTTGATAAGTTGCATTTAAAAAATATTATAACAAACAAATATTTTAATGTACACTATAATTAAAATATTTTAATGTTAAATTTAAGTAAATTAATTTTATATCAACTTTATTTATCAATATGAAAAATTCATTATTCCTTGTCAAGATGATGTGTAATTAGTTTTGTGATTAACACAAAGTTGAAAATAACATTTAAAAAAGATAAAAATAACAAAAAAATATTACAGTGTAAATTATTTTTATTTTATGAATGTATTTGCTCATAATAATATAATAATATTCTACTTTTAAGGTCACGGCTAAGCCAACACATCAAATTGGTGTATGAGACCCCTTGTTTATGGGACAAGGGACCCCTCTCGGCCCAACGATTTGACCGATAAAATCTACTAAAGTATATATACCCTACCCCCTATTTAATTATTTTTATTTTATGAATGCATGTGATCATAATAACATTTTACTTTGTCCCTAGCCTCGTAGAGAAGGATGCGTACTATATGCGTTGCTTTAACATCTATTATGAGATAAACTACGATGAATGACTGGAACCAATTCTCCATTTGAGGAAACTTAATGTCTCTTGATTTACGTAGAAGAAACTTTTCCTACAATGAATTTCCAAGTTTTTATCTCCCAATATAAAATCTCCATTTCATCACCGTTGAGATGTCGACACTCTTAGCTGCGTTCGATAATTAGGTTTACCAAAGACGATATAATAAGAAAAAGGCAACTCTGTGCTTGTCATTGAAAGCGAAAGCTCGCTCCCCTACCTTTTCCCCAACCTAATTGTCGGATTAAATGTGTAGTCTTAGTTTGAAAGAGCGCATGGGTTAGTGAAGCCCTACAAGCTGAGAGATGGGTCGAGCTCCTTGCTGCGAAAAAATCCATACAAAGAAAGGCGCTTGGACTAAAGATGAAGATGAGGCACTCATTGCATATATTCAAGCCCATGGAGAAGGCTGCTGGCGTTCCCTTCCAAACGCCGCTGGTTCCATTCTTTTCCATATCGCATCTGTTGTTTTTCTTTGTTCGTCTATGTACTGATCTGTTTTCTCTGTTCGTTCATTGCTTTGTAATGATAAGTTCTGCAATCTGCTTTTAACCTCTTCTCAGGGCTGCAGCGGTGCGGTAAAAGCTGCAGGCTTAGATGGATAAACTATCTCCGTCCTGACCTCAAACGGGGCAATTTCAGCCCAGAAGAAGATGAGATCATTATCAAACTTCATTCTATGTTGGGTAACAAGTAAGAAAGTGGTTTTGATTGCAGGTATCACAGTCACATTTGGGCCACTCATATAAGCACAAATATTGATGCATTTATGTATTTTGCAGGTGGTCTCTGATAGCAAGCAAATTGCCAGGACGAACAGATAACGAGATAAAGAATTACTGGAACACTCACATTAAGAGAAAAATGTTAGGAGGAAGAGTGGATCCTTATACCCATCTCCCTTTAAAGCCATACCATGACTCTTTTGAGCCCTCCAGCGAGAATCATGTATTAGCCAAGCGACGTTGTAAGCCTAATGAGGTATTGACTGATTTTCTACAGCAGCAGACTTCGCCACCTTCGTCAGGCCAGAAGGTAATTTCTAGCATTCATGATAGTGCAGATAAAGAGGATGTGAATCTTGAATTATCAATTGCTTTGCCGTTGTTCAGCTCAGCAGAAGGCACCTCAAGTAATTCTAAGGAGTTCTCCAGTGGAATCAGGCCATCTAAAGACTGTATTCAGCCAGGTCATAAAGTAGAAATTTGCTGTCACATTGGCCTCCAAACAGTTGACGGAAGTTGCTGCTCTGGTTGTTCGGATTAGAGAACGTGCATGCATTCGATGTAGACATCGAGAATGGCATGTAGAAAATAATGTTATTATAACACTGCTGGCTATCGCACTTATGCATTCATTTGCAAGTCTAAAATACCAGGTTCCCCGTACTAATTTGCTTAAACCTACCAATTAAAGAATTGATGATCGGAATACATAATCTAATCTCCAAATAGTTCTGTTTTGAATTCCTTTTCATTCCAATTTGGTTTTTGATATAGCCAAGGTCAAGTCTCAAATAAAATTCCATGTTTATCAAACCTAATTCCACGCACTAACGCTGGGAGTTTACAAAACTTTGTTGAGAATGGCATTGCTTAGAGATCCATTTATATTGATATTAAATGATTCAGTTGTTGGGTGATTTAATTATTTAATTATTTATACTAAATTTAGTTTCAGTGAAGACAGCCTGTAACTAAAATTTATTTATTTCAACAGAACCTGTGAGTATTCTTAATAAGACTTGCTTTGCTTTTTAGTTTCACTGAAGACAGGTGACTAAAATTTATTTATTTCAACAGAACCTGTGAGTATTTTTAATAAGACTTGTTTTGCTTACAAGAGTGAAATACTCTATCGTAAGGACCAGCCTGCATATTCCGAATTAGACTTGTTTTGTTTACCAGAGTGAAATCCTCTATCGTAATGACCAGTCTTCAGCTAAAATTTATATTTCCCACAGAACCTGTGAATATTCTGAATTAGACTTGTTCTATTCACAGGAGTGAAGGTGGGGCTAATTGTTATATATAATGATATTATAATAATAGCTGTTGATATTTGAATTGATCGTTATATATTATCATATTACAATGGTTGATATTTGAATTGATTGTTATGATTTGAATTTAAGTAAGATAGCAATTTTTTGTTGTTGAGATTTGAATTTAAGTAAGATAGTAATTTTTAGTTGTTGAGATTTGAATTTGAGTTAAGATAGCATCTTTTTTTCTCATATATTATTATATTATAATAATTGTTGATATTTGAATCATCATTATCATATTATAATAGTTGATCATTATAATAATTGTTGATATTTGAATCATCATTATCATATTATAATAGTTGATCATTATAATAATTGTTGATATTTGAATTGATGGTTATTAAATGGTCATATAGTTTGAGTGGGCCTAATGGTTAAGAACATGTGTTTTCTCTTAAAAGGTCACAAGTTCAAGTAAGCTTTATTGTGACCTTAAAAATGGATTATTATTATTATTACCATAGAATAATATAATTTTTTATATTTGAATTGATTGTTATATATTCTCATATTATAATAGTTGTTGAGATTTTAATTTAAGTAAGATAGCAATTTGTTTTCTTATTTAAAAATAAATACAATTATATACATTAATTATTTATTAATTACATGATTAGAATTTATTAATTGTATTTATTTTGTATAGTTATGAGATAGAGTGTTATCTCTCAATTTATATTCAATTTCTATTAATGATTATGAATAAACTTTTGATTATAAATAAATAGTTGAAGTATTGTTGTGATATTTTAAATTTTACTATAAATAAATAAATAAATAAAAAGTTTTATAAAAACAAATTCAAAACAGCTCTAGTTTTTTCATTAACTATGTTTAGTTGAGTAAAACATTAAAATTTGCAATCAATGATTCCTTCATTCTGGAGAAATTTTAAATTTTCCAGGGTCATAACCCTTAAAATACAGTGTTGTTTAAACATTCTAAGTTTTGGTATTTTTAGTTGTAATCGAGTTTTTGAATGCATAAATGGATTCATCTTACTGAAAAATCCCTTGGACACTCAGATTATACAGACTTAACCATTCAAATCTTCAAATTCAACAATTTATCACAAAATATAGATCAAAATTAAATGAATAACATTCCCAAAAAATACCAAAACATATAACGTTTAAACTACACTTTAAATTACAACCCTAATCAATCACGAAATTATCAATTATCATTAAACTTCACGCTCTTTGATGATTCTGTCGAAACCCTTTTTCCTATTTATGTGAATGGGATAAGTAAATTGTTGTTGCCTTACAATTCACAATAAAATATATAATATTCTTTGGATAAGTAAATTTTTCTTTGATGATTCTGTCGAAAGCTTTTTTCCTATTTATGGGAATAGGATAAGTAAATTGCTGTTTCCTTACAATTTACAATAAAATATACAATATTCTCTGGATAAGTAAATTCTTGTTGCCTTACACTTCACAATAAAATATACAATATTCTATTCTCTACTGCTCCAGATCACTTGGATGAGGAAGAAGATAATGCACTGTATTCATTTCATCAACTCTGATACAGATTTTGTTTAGATTTATATATCAGAATGAGGGCGGTAGGTATCCTGGGAAGACTGACATGTGGATAACGACACATACAAAAGCTGCTGTGCAGCCCTACTCTCAGTATGGGATTAGGTGAAATTAATGAGTTCATTTTATTTTTTTAAGCAGCAGATGGTTTTGTTGGGAGTACACCAAATAACAACAGGTCGCCAAGATGGTCCCCATATGGCATCTCGAGCTATTACAGTTACTGATCAGTAAAAAAACCATTGGATATTTGATTCGACCATATTATATTTATAACAGTCATAGAAACGAGAGACAGGTGAAGATGAAACAGCCGGTCAATAGCGACTCTAAAGAATGGAACATAAGATATTCATGCAACCACTTGATTCACCCATTTAATTAGTTATAAGGTACGTGGATGAGTTTTAGCATTGCCGAGTAGTAAATAAGAAGTGGTTCTGACAAAAATATTCAAAAATGCACAGTCCACACTCAAAAGTTTGAGATGGTGACTCTGACATTTTGATAATCCATATACGCGGCCCTCACAAAGCTTACGTGTCAGCACGTTAGTTACCTGACAGCATCACCAGGCTCAAAATTGCACCTTCCATGACACATTTCAATATTCAAACTCGGCGTGTAAGAAAATGCACCCTTTTGACTAGCCACAGTCAGAATCCCCCCAAACAAATTTAATGATCGTGAGTGTTTCCGATTGGAGGGAAATATTGCACTTTGCCAGGCACATTCCAACTACTCAAACTCAGCGTTCTCTATTCACTAACCAAACGCACTCTTCTAAATAGCCACACTCATAATTTCACAAACAAAAATTTTCCATGGTTTTGGACTGATTGAGAGACCTCCAAAACCCCTTGCACAAATAATGAGCTAGTCCAGAACCCCTTTCAAGAAATAATGAGCTAAACCATGATGGAAGAGAAACCGTATTTCATGGTCAAATTTTAGTTTGGTTTTATGTGTGGTTTAGCTAACGTCCTCAAACTTTGAAGGATTTTATGGCAATTTTTTATGGTAACGGTCATCTACTCAAGCTAGGATGACACAAAGATGTTCAGTCTTGGCTAAACTATTGGGGAATCATGAAAAATTATTGGGGAATCATGGAAGAAATTATTTTGAGGAAAAAAGATACTATTAAAAATATCATCAAATCAAAGGAGAAAATGTGGTGTAATAAAGACTCTAGGAAAAAAAAATTAAGGTATTATAATGATGTAAACAACATTAATCTAAAAGATCAAAATTATCTATGTATTTTGACAAGTGTAAAGAAAAACATAAGGATTGCTAAGATAAGAACAAATTCTCACTACCTCCATAGTGAAACTATTGGTCAATTCCTAAAAAGCCATGGCATGAAAGAGTGTGTCACCTTTGTGACACTATGAAGGTTGAAGATGAAAATCATTTTCTCTTAGATTGGATCTCATTTTCAAAATATGTGTCACACTAACAACCTTCCTAACCTCTTAACTCAACAAAACTATGATGATCTTGGAAAGCTTCTCTTAATGTTTTTCGAGCACAAAAACAAAATTCTAAAGAATCACAAGTAATCACTTACCCTCTTAAGGTCTCATAGACCAATTCGATCTTAGTAGACGTTAATCATCATCACCATCATCAATATCCCAAACAAAATGAAAACATTTCTTGATATTTGATTAAGTTCAAGCTTCAAAGATAACACCATTGTTATGATTCATTGTAGATTTATGTGATTGTGATTCCTTTAAGGCTTTTCAAATGAAATATTTTTTCCGTAGTCTAAACTTTCTACGTTTTGTTTTTCTTAGAAAGTTTTGCTTTTTTTTCTAAGGAATTTTCGGGGATATATGCCTGAAATCCGGTCAGAAATTGTTATATCTGTATATTTGAGTGGTTAATTTTGTGTAATATGAGTGCACTTGAATCCATTTCTGCATTGGAAAACACAATTTAAACAAGATAAAATTATGATTTCGTTAAGTTGCCAGATTCCGGCAAGAAAGAACAAAAAATAGAACACTTAGACAATGCCTATATTTTTTATTGTTTTAAACAAGTCATGTGAGCACTTGAAGGTAGGGTAGTGGTATATTCTTGAGGTATGCATAATACAACCTCGTGAAACAAATTCTCATATTATAGGTTGGATATTTTTTTAAAGGGTGGTATAGAGAGGGTTGATCCATTCCAAGAAGGGCAAGTTTGCATGCATAGGTTCTACATATTCCTTTTTTCTTCCATTGTTGTTTTCTTGAGTTGTTAGGGCCCTACCCTATCCTCCTTGCATTGTTAGGGTTCTACTCTAACCTCTTTGCTTTGTTGTACATAGGAGTTAGTCAATTAATGTACGAGACCATCATTTTTTAATAAGGCCCATTAGGTAGTCAATGGATGGATATTCAATGTAAAAGAGTTATATTTATTCAATAAAGTTCTGGTACTTATTAATGATGATACCACAAGTAGTTAGGGTTTTTCTAGTGAAAAATGTTTTATAGAGATAGAAGGCTATGTAATGTTTTGCTAAGTATTGTCCTTGTATTGGAGCTCTACACAATTGGAGGTCACCCCATTGAAGAGGCTCGTGAATGTTTCTCTCTCTTTCTGGATTATCCACAAAAAGGATTTATTTTCTATATGTTTAATATCATTGTTTCTCCTATTTTTCAATAATTTATATTTCTTTGGATAGTGCTCATAATTTACTATTTCTATACAGACCTAAATTTTAGTTTTTTGTTTTTTAGGTTAGAGATATGTTTGGACATGTTTAAATATAAAGATCTATTGTTTATAGGGTCAAATTGCACCTAGCATACACTTAGGGGAAAAAAAGTGAGTCACTTAGTTATATACTTATGTACACTTGTGTTTGATACTTGGGGAGTAGTACAACATTAGAAAAAAATTGTTATTGATTTAATCTTACACATACTTTTTGGGTACTTTGTTATCCATATAGGTACACCTCAAAGCATCTTTACCTAAATCTATCGTTCATTTTGTTGTTATAAAATACTAAAAACAACACAACACTGAAGGAGGTCACTCTAGCATACTGAGCAAACAATTGGTATAGTTAAGGATACGATCTATGTTGAAAAAGTGCTAACTAATTTCCCATGTGGTAGCATGCACATTAGCTAAATTTAGAATCTGGATGCATGCACTCTTCAATGAACAGTATGTGTAACTCATGGACTGGGTTGTAACGAGTTTGTTTAGCCATATAACTAATCCTATATAACTAGCATGCCTGTAGAGGTTTCAAGACGCAATACAGTGGAGTGCAGTGTGGGGGAATAGAGGAGAGGATGGTTGTATGCATGTCATTGGCTATTGTAATTCTCTCTTGCATAATAAGAATACCGATTATCATTGCCCCATGTTTTTTTCCCGTCTTGAATTTCAATGTAAATCATTGTGTCAATTGTGTGATTGTTTTTGTGTTTGGTTTGTTCTTGGTTTTATTTTCTTTGTTATTAGAATCTTGTTACGTTAATTCTTTCGCTTCATAACTAGTGGTATCAGAGCACATAGTTGAAAGATTTGAGAATGAAGGAGAAGAGACTGTAGTTGTTGGAAATCAGTGCACAGAGAATAAAGCAACAGACAATAATATCGAGTTTTATTTTTCGTTGAAGTTGTGGAGGATGAAGGATAGATTCCTTGCGAGGGAGATATTGGTTAGTTGCTGTGAATTCTCATTGCATGTCTAAAGTATAGAAGGAATTTTGGTTGGTTTTGTTGGGTTTTCCAATGGAAAGAAATATTTAAAATCTCAGTGGTAAGAAAAGGGACCATAATTGGTCTCGGACTTGTTTTATCAATGCATCTCACGGCTAGAGGGTGGCGTGATAGTTTTGTATGATCACTGGTGTAGCCTTGCGGAGGAGCGATAATTGTGGAAGGTATATGCATGCACCGAAATCAAGGTATATGCACAAAGCATGAGGTTTGAAGTTCTTTGTTTCATTAATCTTAAGACATATTTTATTAAAGGATCGACTTTATTAAAGGACAGTGGAATTATGCACATGAAGGATTGCTTTGGTAAATAAATGATAAGAGGTATTGCTTTGGTAAATAAATGATAAGAGGTAGACCCTTTATGTTTTGGTAAAAGGGTTTGAGGTATATGATATTTATTAAATATTCTTTTAAAAAAATTTAAATAATATCTTTTAGGTTCAACTTTGGGTAAGAAAATTCTTCCATGTTAAGGTTTAGTATTATAAGCAGTGATTTGAGCATTTGGGCATTTGAGGATTTTTCTGCTAATGCAAAAAGTGCAAGGATGTAATACCCCTAGGCTGAACCCCAACTGTATATGTAAATGAAAATGTACTTAAAATGGTGAGTTGTTTGATATCATTTTTGCATGCACCTTCCATGGTATAGTGCACACATGTACTATGCACTAAAATGATGAAGTGTGCACATTCCAAGCAACCGCATGCAACAAACTTAAGTGCGTGCGATTTTGAGGCTAGGGAACCATTTGTGTATATGTTGTATTGTATAGGCTCGTGACCCAGTTATTATAAGCTAGGAGACTTATGTGTTGAATTAGGTGGGAGAGGCTAGATGCTAAAAGCCAGTGAGCCTATTTTTGTATATGTCTTGTCATTAATATAATACATCATTGCATGTAGACTGACCATGAAAAAAGAGTATGGGGGACTAAACTCGACTAGTTAGGGAAGGGGAGGGCTAAAATTTAAGGATAAGGGGATAATATAGGGATCTTAAGCCAAAAAAAAATATTATGTTAATATTCCTTAAAGTATAAAGTATGGATAATTATTTTATCCTAAGTTATAAAGATGGGTATAAGTGGGCCAAAGTAGCTCTCAACATGACAAGTGTCAAGTTGGGAACATACAAACATATAGTTTGGACTTAGTTAATTTTTCCATTCATTTTCCATCATCATTCAGAGACTCATTCAACTGTCCACCATACCATTATGTTACTATAATTATACCTATATCGTACATGAACGAGTACCATACCCATACCTGTACTTATATCCATACTCGTACCCATACCTATACTTGTACCTGCTTAGCTTAGGAGTTGGACTAAAGAGGTGGGTTGTTAGGCCCGTGAGAAATTCTCTCTACATGAGAGAACTGTTGGGAATTGATTTTCCAAAGGTGCTAAACTGCATCTATAGGGATCGGGATCTGAGACTTCTAGTCCTCTCTGTTGTTGAAGCCTAGAAAGGAAGTAGGAAAGTTGAAGGACTATTGAGCAAAGAAGGGGCACACTTCCTAAGGTGGGAAAGGCATGTGGGGAATGAGGGACTGTAGGCTATTAGTTTCAGTTGGTACCTGTGATGGAGTTTTTTTGTATTGTCTGAGATACATCATTCTAGTTAGGAATCCATTTACTCGTGTGGAGTTTAGTCCCAATTCGGGGGTGACTTACTGTTGAAAGTGATGAGCAACGTGGTCTAAGGCTGGGCGGTTCGTGGAAGGTCTGCACACAATTGTGTTAAATTACGTGGTGTGTGTTGCATGTGTATTTTTATTATTATTTTGTATGAATCTATTCATTTGCAGAATGTATTTGTCTTTCTTTATTTTTATATATAAATTTCTGCAATAGTTTCTATGTGTATACATTTTAATTTTGTATATGGTTCAAAAAAAATGATATGGCATAGCCCAGTTAGATGTTGGGGATGTTACAATATGGCATTAGAGCTTTAGTTTTCAATATTGAGCCTGGATGGGCCAAGCAAGTTGATTTCAAGTGAAATTTCACGGAGAATTGATTTCAAAGTGGCCAAATTTCAAGTTACAGAGTGTCCATGGTAAAAATTAGAATAAATTGGGTGGAATAGGGAAAAATCCCCAATTTTTGTTGTTAAATTCACGGGAAATTGAGAAATTTGGCCAAGTAGTGAGATATTCTTAATTTAATATCTGTTCTAACAAATTCAAACCTAGAATTGGTTGAATTTTAAGTTACAGGGAAGCCATGATAGATGGAGCGAGATTAGTTGATTAAAATTCTCAATTCGTGAATTGAGTTTGGGAAAAAAATCGCTCCATGAATGTCAACCAACAACGAATTTTTGTTGGAGAGGTTGAATTGGTGTTATCAGGGTGAAATCAAACAAATTTCATAGTTGCAGAATGTCTATGGTGAAAATTCGGAAATTTTTTGGCAAAATCCCCAATTTCTTTAGGGGAATTCATGAGAAATTGATGTGAATAAAAATGAATGTGTGCAGGTGTGTGCACTAAAAATGCATGATACGTAGTGAAAAGCTTGTGATGAGTGGAAAATAAGGGTGCATGGCTACGCATGCTAAAATTTGGCTCAGTTTAGTGTAGAGTTGTAATGCGCGGAAAATATTGGCACGCGAGTGTATGCACTTAAATTTGGCATTATGCTATTGTGACATCCTAAAAAATAAAGCATTTTCAAAATTCAAAATTTGTTAGAAAACTATTCCATTTTTAGTAAATTCAAATTTGGAAATTCTTTTCCATTTATGGAAAATCCAAATTTCGAATTTGATAGATTGTAATTAATTATTATGACTGTTGGGCAGAGACCTGATCTGACTTGACAAACTATTTGAATATGACATTTGTATGTCAACATACTATTATTTTATTTATTGCAGGAGGACAAATGGAACAACCATGTTAAATTTAGTTGACCATGATTGCATGAGTGGGGAACATGTTGGAACTACCTCTCGGCTGATTTTTACAAGTGGCACATCAAGGATTTGGCCATTGGTAGCCCTTGAAAATCAAGGATTAAGAAATCTACGAAAATTCCCAAGGGAGGGAAAAAGACCTAGGAAAAAAGATTTTATTGATAAATAACATATGTGAGGTGGAAGAACATTGTCGAGTATGCGGGAAAGGAGGCTACCTTTTTTTTTCTTGATGTTATGAACACTACTTATTGAGTGTGAGGCAAGAGGAGTCTATGGAAGTTGAGAGATATTTCTGAGGAGGAGTTTCTAAGTTCGCCCTCATGGGTTCATGGTCAGGATAGGGGGTGAATCGGGCAAGTAGTTTGGCTACCCTATTCTATGGTTGGGAGGAACATGGTTGTTACTTTTGTCTTCCAGTGAGATGCTTTAGATATTCAATCTTCCCTTATCTGATTGAGTGTTTAATTCTAATTGTTGTAATACATCTGTTTGATTTACCGCATGTCTGCTGAGATGTTTTGAGTTGCATCTAAATTGAATTATTTCTATCTCTATAGAAGGAATTAGTTACAGAAGTAGCGTAATTATTAAAGTATGTATGGATACAATAGTATGAGAAGAAATGGTTTGATTATATGAATATGTGCAGTACAGATTCCTATAGAACAGTTTTATAAATTATTTATGAAAATCACTTTCTAGGTAGCCCTTATGATTGAATTAGAATCGGTAAGAAAACTAGGAAATTATTTGATTTCTTCCTAGAATAATCAAATGGATTTGTGTGATTAAATTCTGGAGGTAACTTCTGTCTGTAATTGGATTTCCGTTAAGATAGAGGTATTTCCTATACAATCGAAATTTTTGGTGTCTACATCTAGGCATGAACATATTGAAACTAGTCTAAATACATGAAGTAAGTATTTTCAACAAGTGCAAATTCAGATGTATAAACGAATTAGGGATGTTATCTTCCACTTCGTATAGACCTTCATCCAATCTGATTCAATAGAATTTCATGATAGATTGGTAACAAGTATATATCTAATTATTATTGGTACTCATGATAAAGAAATATGTAAATCTAATGACTACATAGACAAACACATGTATATAACTATATGCGTGTATGTTTTAGTAAGAAGTTTCTACTATGCTCTAAATATGATAAATCTTTGAAAGACATAGAGTCATAATGGGAATTAAATTGTGAAAGAGTGAGAATGCTCTAGTTAAATCAACAACTGATATATGATCATTCAATTTTTAAAACCGAACATAGAAGGCCAAACATAACAGTAAATCCATTGTTAAACTTTGGAAACTCTTTTATTTCTAGGATGGGGTAGACCAATGGTATAATATAAAGTCAAACTGCACAAATAATAAGTACAATGTTTGAATTTAAAAGACATAATTTCTTTGACACATATTAACTTTCGAATGAATTTCAATAGGTTGTATTTTAATAATTAAATAAAATGAAGTATATTATACAGTCGACCAGACTCTTTACTTATTTATAGATTCAATACTTATACAGGAACTAGCATCATTCCATTAATGGAAGGATGACCCAATGGTTTACTCCAACGAGCACTACAATAGACACAAATCTAGATACAACAGAGCTAGTTGAATCATGACTCCCTTAGCCGACGGTAGAACCTGTTGAGTTAGTCGAGGGGTGAAAGGTTTGAAATCTATATACCTTTTGCGCAGGGGCAGTGACGAGTATCCGAGACTTGTGTGGATGGAAACCCTGCACATAAATCAAATCCAGTAAACTTTATCCTTTATTCAATAAATAAGAATCCAGAATAAGTAGATTGCAATAAGACTATAGGAGTTAGATTGAGGTTTCCCCTCTAAAGAAGATACTTATCTTGTTCATGTATGGGTTTGAATCCTTGCCCCATCGCCTGCTATCTGTCTAGATTTTCGGGCCGAGGGAGGAGAATGCAGTACCATCTCTGATGGGTCCTCGCAACAACAAGGCCCACCTTTAGTGACAATAACAAGTCTTATAACGAAACCATTACTTTGAAAACAATACAAACTTTGCTATAAGTAGAAACTGAAGTAATACTATAGATATTTCACAGAAAATACCAACATGATTAAAGGGTTAATTCTAAATCAATTTTGAATAAAAAATTGTAACAAATAAATATACAAAATCAACAGTAATAGTAGAGTCATCGCACTATGGTGTTCAAAGTACGAAGACAAACTATCGTCCCATCAAGATGACATAGCTTCATGATACACACAGAAATTTGTGCTACAGGAGTCCCAGTTAAATTATTCAGGGTATCACAGAAACAAAAGACAATAATGATAATAGAGGGACCAACTGAGAGCCTGTTAAATCTAAAGGATAGTGACTCCATCCATTTCGGGGAAGACAAAAGAAAATATGACGTATTACCTATCAAACCGAAATATTCGACATCCTTTTGAACCTCATACAGAACCAACCTACCTCTGGAAGATTCTTTTAGAAAGAAAATAATAAGAATAATGAAGAACAAGCCGGTATGTATACTATGACTTACGCTTTTTGCTATGAAATTTTATAAAATAAAGAGAAAAACCAAGGCGCATCACTTATTGGAGGAGAGGTGTATGCTTCGAACAACCCTAACTCTAAAAGACTCCAGCGAATACTACAGAGGGATACAAATGCCTAACGAGGAATGGATATGGACAATATCATGGAGGAAATCGTTTTCCCAAGACAAGAAGCGATCTTTCAAAAGTTTTGCAGAGAAATCGCCGCAAGGTAGAGCACAACAGAAGAAAGGAAATCACTATGGAAACTGACAAAAACAATAGAACACCTAACATTAATTCTGAAGGTTTACATCTCTGTGTTGTTTATCTATCTCGGTAGTATGTTTTAGAACACTTACTAGAGTCGAGGGCCGCACTGGTAGTTACACCATGGGAAACCTCCTTCACTCACGACAGTTTCCGCCTCTGAAATTAGGGTATGTCGACCCCCTTCGTGAATACTCAGGAATGACAAAGCGGAAAACCTATTCTAACCCTAAGCAATACCTTGTCGCCTCATAGTAAATGCAAGGAGTCTGGAGGATGGATTGCCATGTGACAATGGAAGAGTGAATATGACACCTTTGGGTATGGAGCCAGTAACTACAAGGTAATTTGTAGGTGGCCTTAAATGAAGTTACAGAACTGTAAACTTTGGTCACAATAATCTTTCTTGTACAATTAAAGAAGGATTTTGATGGGACACCACCATAACTCTAGTTAAGACATTCTTTTCCACCCTGTGTAAATCTAAGACAATGGTTAGATCCTATCTGTCAGCATCCCACTGGCCTTTGGAATCTCGTACTTTCATGCCATCAACCGCCATTTCTAAAGAACTACAAATTAACCAAGACTTGGTAGTTAGGTTAGCTAGTTGGTGTAAGAGAAAATCCGAACCCGCCTGTCTATTACGATTAAGAACTAATTACGACATTCTTTCCATAAAACCATAGGTGTATATGTGCACGAACTTGAAGGCTTGGGTTATTTTATAAAAATGAGTTACATCGTGTATGCGCAGCCGATAGGTATACTTAAAGGAGTTACCTAATAAACTTGGGAACCTTTCCTCATAACCTTCTATGCTTGTGACAAAAAGAGAAACCTTACGGGGTCTAGGGAATTTAATAGTTTTATCAAGGACTTTGTAATGTAACTTCAAAATGAAGTATTGTTATAGAATTCCCTAACCAATCGACAACAGGGTTGGATGACTAGAACCCCTTTTTCCACCAAGAAACTGTTTAACAATTTTATTTTTTTTGTGTAAATATGAGATTCATTACATATGGTATCAGAGAAAAAGGTTACAACACTAGACCTGAACAGGCCACTTTATTGCTTAGTATATAGTTCGATATGATGAAAAACTAATAAACCTTTTTGTGTTACAAACAAAAAACCCTTTCTGTTTTATGTGAATTATGGTAGCCGAGGATGACGTAGAAATCAAAATGGGAGGAAATCCAGAGCAAGGACCTCCTGGATATCTAAGATAGAATAGTGACGGAAGCTCACCTACGAAAGTAATAGAAACAATGAGGAATCTTATTTTTGAACTGCAGGTGTTCAAAGCAGACAATGAGAAACTGAAGAAAGCACAGTAGGAACAACAAGAGATAAACGAAGTCTTACTGCGTAGCATATTAACTAAGAAAATACCAAAGGATGATAACCATGAAGAAGAGGTCAGTAAGAGGGCCTCCAATAACTCTGGTTCTGAATAAGAAAAAGAGGATAACTCATCTGAGGGTACCCCTTCAGCTGAAGATAAAGAAAAATCAGACAGAAAAAGGAAACAAGTAGATCATCTTGAACGGGAATTCAAGAAGATTAAACCTGCTACATTTGACGAGGAATCCTAAACAGGTGAGGAAGTTGAAGCATGGTTATTAGATATGAAAACATATTTCCAAATATACAACTATTCTAGCAATATGAAAGTCAAAATGGCCATTTACAACCTGAAAGGAAAGGCCAACATCTGGTGGCAAGATCTAAAATTGGCAAAGGGATTAAAAGAAAAATAGATGGAATGGTTTGACTTCAATAAATATTTCAAGAAACAGTACCTATATGAAAGATACTATGAAAGGAA
Organism: Picea glauca; assembly: GCA_000966675.3. Classification (NCBI taxonomy): domain Eukaryota; kingdom Viridiplantae; phylum Streptophyta; class Pinopsida; order Pinales; family Pinaceae; genus Picea; species Picea glauca. The sequence continues at coordinate 1,050,419 of JZKD02S2145907.1, forward strand.
AACAAAAGAATTCTATGAGTTAAGACTTGGACAGATGATAATAGAGGACCTTATAAATAAATTTATGGAATTAGTAACGTTCATACCTTACATCTGATAGGATAAGGTGAAAATCCAACGATTCTTAAGCTATTTACCACATTCCTATAGGGACAGAATGGAGTTTGACAAACCCAAATCCTTGAGTGAAGTATTCAGGAAAGCACGAATGTTCTACGACCAGTATAAACAACGAGCACAGTTTCCCAAATCCCGGAAGGATAAGAAACAAGATCGAATGAACCATCAGAAGAAGGGATACCAGCCATCTCCTTATCGGAATGCAACAAAAAGATTTCCGAGAAAATATTTTCACTCCAACCATCTGAATACACTAGGAAGCGGTAAACCGGTAAATCTGGTAATGAAGAAGTTTGGGGACAACCCCCGCGAACCGTTAAAGTGCTAGGAATGTGGAGAACCTCACCTAAGGAGGAATTGTCCATGTTTAAGTTCAACAAACAGAATTGTTGTTCATAACTTGTAGGAAGCCTCGATGGTGGGTGAAGTGGGAAGAAGCCTGGATCGGATAAATGCAACCATAGATGGTCGACAAGATGACCACTAGTCCTCTATGGTAGAAATCGAAGGTAAAATTAATACCACTCAAATTTATGTTTTAATTGACCCTGGAGCTATGTTAAGTTATACTACTCCTGTTATAGTAGAGTCAAATAAACTTAAGAAACTGAAGCACACAAAAGCATCGCTGGTACAACTAGCTACCAGAACTAAAAGGAAATTAGTTGACTTTATTTCTGATTTTGAGTTCAGCTTAGATGATCAAAACATAAGGACAAATATGAACATCCTACCACTAGGATCTTATGATATGATTATCGAAATGGATTGGTTGGAAAAGCACAAGGCGGTACTCAATTGTTATACAAAGACACTTAACTATAAAGACGATTATGACGCCACTAGAACAATCCAAGGTATACCAAAACCAGTATTAGTTAAACAAGTTTCTATGATGCAATTCAAGAAATGTATGAGAAAGGGATGCCAAGTTTATGCCATCCAAGTAACAAACCTATTAGAAAAGAAAGACAAACCTAACTTGGGATACTTTGTTGTTTTACGCGATTTCAGAGACGTTTCGTTGATGAAATACCTGAATTACCCCCTAGAAGAGAAATAGACTTCTCCATAGACCTACTACCTGGTTTATCCCCTATATCAAAAGCACCTTACCGAATGAGTATTCCAAAATTAACAGAATTGAAAATACAACTGTAGGAGTTATTGGACAAAGAATATATCATACTGAGTGTTTCACCTTGGGGAGAACCCGTTATATTTGTGAAGAAGAAATATAGTACTCTAAGACTATGTATCAACTATAGATAATTAAACAAAGTGACTATTAAAAACAAGTACCCCTTACCTAGGATAAGCGATTTGTTCGATCAAGTAGGTGGGGAAAAGATCTTTTCGAAGTTGGACTTATGATATGGATATCATCAAGTTAGGATAAAATATGAGGACATAATCAAGATAGCCTTTCGAACAAGATATGGACATTACGAATATATGATCATACCTTTCAGACTCACTAACGTGTTAGCCACATTCATGTGCTTAATGAACAGTATTTTTAGTCAATACATGGACAAATTTGTGCTGGTTTTTATTGACGATATATTGGTATATTCAAAAATAGAAGAAGAACACAAAGAAGACTTAAGAAACAACCTGCAAACATTGAGAAAACACTAACTGTATGCCAAATTCGATAATTGTGATTTTTATCAGAAGATGATACAATACCTAGGACAAGTAATTTCTGCAGAGGGCATTGCAGTTGAAAATGAGAAAGCAAGAGCCATTATGGAATGGCCAGTACCGAAGGATGTAGCAGGCATCCAATCATTCATGGGAATCACTGGATATTATCACAGATTTATAGAGGGGTATTCCAAAATAGCCTACCCCATCACAACGCTACAAAAGAAAGGGACCATGTTTAATTGGTCACAGAAGTTCTAAGATAATTTTTATAAGTTGAAGGAATTATTAACGACTGCACCCATTTTAAAGGTAGCAGACCTAGATAAAGACTTTACAGTCTATGTAGATGCAAGTAATGAGGGACTAGGTGGTGTCCTAACTCAAGAAGGACACGTTATTTTCTATGAGTCCTGGAAGTTAAAGGAACATGAGTGAAATTATGTCACTCGTGATTTAGAATTGGCAGTAGAAATACACGCCTTAAAAATGTGGTGACACTACATAATGGGCATAAAGTTTATACTATTGACAAATAACAGTGGGGTGAAGTACTTGTTTAACCAACCAGATCTTAATGCAAGGCAAGCAAGGTGGCTAGCCTTTTTTAGGGAATTCAACTTTGAGGTAAGACATATCAAAGGTAAGGAAAATAAGGTAGCAGATGCTCTAAGCAGAAGAGTCCACGTGATATTTGAGATAAACGTGAGCAGGGTAGAAAGCGATCTGGAACAAAGAATAAGGATGGCAGGTATTAATGATGAAAATTACACTAATTTAGTGCCAGAATTACATGACACTACAACAAACTCAGACAAACTAGATCTGAGTATCGATAAAAATGGCTTACTATGATTTAATAACAGACTTTACATACCCGATTCAAAAGAGTTAAAGATAACAGTCCTTGATGAAGTGCATAAGAAACCATATTCTAGTCATCTAGGATATGAGAAGACGATAACAACACTCAAGAAACTTTTCTATTGGCCTAATATGAAAGGAAAAACAACAGAATACTTGGCTAGGTGTCAGGATTATCAGTAGGTAAAGGCCGAACACCAGCATCCAACCGACATATTACAACCATTACCAATACCAGAATGGAAATGGGAGACCATATTGTTGGACTTTATTATAGGTTTGCCCAAAACTAAAAAACGGAATGAATCTATCATGGTTGTAATCGATAAACTCAATAAGTTTGCACACTTTATCCCTGTGAAATCTACTTTTAAAGCTATAAATATCGCTGAAATATTTATTAAATAAATTTTTAGACTGCATGGTGTTCCTAAAACAGTGATCTTAGATAGAGATGTAAAATTTACGTCCACTTTTTGGAAAGAATTGTTTGCAAAGATAAATACTAATTTGAATTTCAGTACAAGTTACCATCCACAAACGAATGGATAGATTGAACAAACAAATCAAATCATAGAAGATATGCTCTGCATGTACATAAGGACCAAACTGAGTAAGTGGGAAGACTACGTGCCCTTGGTAGAGTTCGCATATAAAAATGGGTACCAAACATCGAATAAATTTAGACCCTTCAAGGTACTATACAGTAGAAAGTGCATGATGTCCATTAGTTGGGACGATCTAGTTAACCGACTCATGGTTGGACTCAAAATGCTCCAAGAAATGAAAAGTATGGTAAGAAGGGTGCAATGGAACTTAAAAGAGGCATAGGACAGATAGAAAAGATATGCAGATCAGAAAATAAGACACTTAGAATTTCAAGTGGGAGACCATGTTTACTTAAAATTCAAATCTCGAAAGAGTTCACCAAAACTCGGGAACTGTGCCAAGTTGGCACCCAGGTTTTGTGGGCCCTTCAAGATATTAGCTCAAATTGGACTTGTAGCTTACCAACTTGCACTCCCATCTAATTTAAGAATTCATAATGTATTTCATGTTTCTTTATTGAAAGCGTATGTCCATGACCCTACTCATATGATCGATTAGAACTTGGTGTAGGTGGAACCAGAAGGCGAGTTTCAGGAGGAACCCCTGCGCATTCTAGACCGGTGAGAAATAGCACTTCAAAATAGAACCGTCACTCAAGTAAAAGTGCAATGGAAGCACTTTAGTCTTGAGGAGGCCACTTGGGAGTTGGAGAGAGATTTTCAGAAATCTCATCCAATCTTGTTCCAAGAAAGGAAAGAACATTGAGGACAATGTTTTATTGAAGGGGGAAAGGATGTGACATCCCCAAAAATAAATTATTTTCGAAATTCAAAATTTGTTAGAAAACTATTCCATTTTTAGTAAATTCAAATTTTTCATTTATGGAAAATCCGAATTTCGAATTTGATAGATTGTAGTTAATTGTTATGACTGTTGGGTAGAGACCTGATCTGAATTGACTAACTATTTGACTATGACACTTGTATGTAAGCATAATATTATTTTATTTATTGCAGGAGGAAAAATGGAACAACCATATTAAATTTAGCTGACCATGACTCCATGAGTGGCGAACATGTTGGAACTACCTCTGGGATGATTGTTACAAGTGGAAAATGAAGGATTTGGCCATTGGTAGCCCTTGAAAATCAGGGATTTAGAAAGCTACGAAAATTCCCAAGGGAGGGAAAAAGACCTAGGCAAAAAGATTTTATTGATAAATAGCATATGTGAGGAGGTAGGACGTTGTCGAGTATGCAGGAAAGGAGACTAATTTTTTTTTCTTGCTGTCATGAACACTGTTGATTGAGTGTGAGGCAACAGGAGTCTATGGAAGTTGAGAGATATTTCTGAGGAGGAGGTTCCGAGTTCTCCCTCGTGGGTTCATGGTTAGGCTAGGGGGTGAATCGAGAAAGTAGTTTGGCTGCCCTATTCTACGGTTGGGAGGAACGTTGTTGTTCCTTTTGTCTTCGAGTGAGATTCTTCAGATATGCAATATTCCCTTCTCTAATTGAGTGTTTACTTCTGATTTTTGTAATACATCTATTTGATTTACCACATGTCTTTTGAGATGTTTTGAGTTGCATCTAAATTGAATTATTTTTATCTCTATGGAAGGAATTAGTTACAGAAGTAGTGTAATTATTAAATTTTGTATGTATATAATAGTCTAAGAAAAAATGGTTTGATTATATGAATATGTGCAGTACAAAATCCTATAGAATAGTTTTATAAATTATTTCTGAAAATCACTTTCCGGGTAGCCCTTATGATTGAATTAGAATCGATAAGAAATCTAGGAATTTATTTGATTTCTTCCTAGAATAAACAAATGGATTTGTGTGATTAAATTTTGGAGGCAACTTATGTCGATAATTGGATTTCTGTTAAGATAGAGGTATTTCCTGTACAATCGAAATTTCTGGTGTCTACATCTAGACATGAATAGATTGAAACTAGGCATGAATAGATTGAAACTAGTCTAAATACATGAAGTAAGTAATTTTAGCAAGTGCAAATTCAGATGTATAAACGAATTAAGCACGCTATCTACCACTTTGTATAGACCTTGAGCCACTATGAGTCAATATAATTTCACGATAGATTGGTAACAAGTATATATCTAATTACTATTGGTAGGCATGATAAAGAACTACGGAAATATAATGACTACATAGACAAACACGTGTATATAACTATATGCATGTATGTTTTAGTAAGAAGTTTCTCCTATGCTCCGAATATTATAAATATTTGACAGACACACAGTCATAATGGGAATTAAATTGTGAAAGAGTGGGAATGATCTAGTTAAAGCAACAATTGATATATGATCTTTCAATTTTTAAAACCGAACACAGAAAGCCAAATATAATAGTAAATCCATTGTTAAACTTTGGAAACTCTTTTTTGTCTAGGACGGGGTAGACCAATGGTATAATATAAAGTCAAACCGCACAAATAATAAGTACAATGTTCAAATTTAAAAGACAGAATTTCTTTGACACAGATTAACTTTTGAACGAATTTGAATAGTCTGTCTTTTAATAATTAAAGAAAACGAAGTATGTTATACAATCAATGAGACTCTTTACTTATTTACAGATTCAATACTTATACAGGAACTGACATTATACCATTAATGGAAGGACGACCCAAGGGTTTACTCCAAAAAGCGCTACAGTAGACACAAAGCAAGATACAACAGAGCTAGTTGAATCATGATTCCCTTAGAGGACGGTAGAACCTGTTGAGTTAGCCGAGGGGTGAAAGGTTCAGAACCCAAATACCTTTTACGCAGTGGAGGTGATGGGTATCCGAGACTTGTGTGGACAGAGACCTTGCACATAAATCAAATCTAGTAAACTTTAGCCTTTATTCAAGAACTAAGAATCTAGAAGAAGTAGATTGCAATAAGACTATAGGAGTTAAATTGAGGTTTCCCCTCTCAAGAAGATACTTATCTTGTTCATGTATGGGTTCGAATCCTTGCCCCATTGCCTTCTATCTGTCTAGATTTTTAGGCTGAGGAAGGAGAACGTAGTACCATCTTGGATGGGTCCTCGCAACAGCAAGTCCCACCTTTAGTGAAAATAACAAGTATTATAACAAAACCATTACTTTGAAAACAGTAAAAACATTTCTATAAGAAGAAAATAAATTAATACTATATACGTTTCACACAACATATCAAGAGGATTAAAGGGTTAAGTATAAATCAGTTCTGAATTAAAAAACTGTAACAAATAAATATACAAAATCAATAGTAATAGAAGAGTCATCGCACTATGGTGTTCAAAGTACGGAGACAAACCACTGTTCCCTCAAGATGACATAGCTTCATGATACATATGGAAAGTTGTGCTACAGGAGACCCAATTAAATTATTCAGGGTATCATGGAAACAAAATATGACAATGATAATAGAGGGACCGATCGAGATCTTGGTAAATCTACAAGATAGTGACTCCATACATTTCAGGGAAGACAAAATAAAATATGACATATTACCTATCAAACCAAAAGAGTCGACATCCTTTTGAACCTTATATAGAACCAACCTACCTCTGCAAGATTCTTTTAGAAATACGATAATAAGAATAACGAAGAATAAGCAAGTATGTATACTGTGAATTAGGCTTTTCGTTGTGAAACTTTATAAAATAAAGATAAAAACCAAGGCACGTCACTTATTGGAGGAGTTGCATATGCTTCGAACAACCCTAACTCCGAAAGACTCCAATGAATACTACAGAGGGATCCAAACACCTAACCAGGACTGGATATCAACAATCCCAGGGAGGAAATCGTTTTCCCAGGACAACAGGTGATCTTTCAAAAGTTTTGCAGAGAAATCGCCGCAAGGTAGAGCACAACAGAAGAAAGAAAATCACTACAGAAACTGACGAAAACAACAGAACACCTAACATTAATTCCAAAGATTTACATCTCTGTGTTGTTTATGTATCTCAGTAGTGTGTTTCAGAAGACTTACCAGAGCCAAGGGTTGCGTTGGTAGTTACATCATGGGAAACCTCCTAGACTCACGACAGTTTCCTCCTCTGAAATTTGGGTATGCCGACCCCCTTCCTGAAGAATCATGAATGATAAAGAAACAAACCTATTCTAACCCTAAGCGGTGCCTTGTCACCTTGTAGTAAATGCAGGGAGTGCGGAGGATGGATTGCCATGTGAAAATGGCAGAGTGAATATCACACTTTGGGATATGGAGCCAGTAAATACAAGGGAATCTGTAGGCAGCCTTAAATGAAGTTACAAAACTATAAACTTTAGTGACAGTAATCCTTCTCGAACACTTAAAGAAGGATTTCTATGGGACACCGCCATAACTCGAGTTAAACCATTATTTTCCACCCTGTGTAAATCTGAGACAATGGTTAGATCCTAGCTGTCAGCATCTTGTTGGCCTTTGGAATCTCATACTTTCATGCCATCAACCGCCATTTCTAAAGAAATACAAATTAACCAATACTTGGTAGTTAGGTTAGCTGGTTGGTGTAAGATAAAATCCACCCCCCCCTGTCTGTTACGATTAAGAACTAATTACGACATTCCTACCATAGCACCGTAGGTGGATATGTGCATGAACTAGAAGGCTACGGTTATTTTATAAAAATGAGTTACATCGTGTATGTGCAGCCTATAGGTATACTTAAGGGAGTTACCTAATAAACTTGGGAACCTTTCCTCATAACCTTCTATGCTTGTCACGAATAGGAAAACCTTATGGTGTCTAGGGAATTTAAGAGTTGTATCAAGAATTTTGTAATGGAACGTTAAAGTGAACTATTGTTACAGAACTTCGTAACCAATCGAAAACATAGTTGCATGACTATAACCCCTTTTTCCACCAAGAAATTGTCTAACATTTTTTCTTTTTTGTGTAAATATGAGATTCATTACAGTGGTGTAGAGTGGTAATGCACGAAAAATATTGGTGTACGGGTATGCACACTAAATTTAGCATTGCGCAATGAAGATTGAATGGTGCATGTGTAATACTGGTATGTGTGGTGTGTACATGCATAATAATGGCACACGTAATGTACGCAGTATTGACAGAGCGCAAAGGAATTTTGTTGGTGTGCACACAATGTGGGTATATGTTGTTGCACGACAATTTAATTAATGATGTCCGTGGAGTACTAGTATGCAGTGTGGGGATACTAAAATTTGGCATGGTGTAGCACATATAGTGCAATGCTGGCAGAGTATTAGTGCGAGACACAAAAATTGCACACAACATGTATTAGTGCATGAACCAAAATTGTGTGTCGTGTATATTGGCATGCGACACAAAAGTAGTGTGCACTAGTTATTGGTGCATACAGCATGTGCTACCTTATGTTGTTGTTGCGCATGATAAATATGGGTGTACATGTTCAAATTTTTGCATGCGTAGTTGTTTGGATGGTGTAAAACAACATAAAACCAATGAATTTCTATGACATTTTATATTGTTTGAAGGTCATCTTTTTTGCAGTGGCTCGTGTTTTTAAGGCCCTAAACAACATTTTTAGCTACTCAAAAACCATGAGAAAAGAGTGTGCCTAACAGAGTGTCTGAAGGTACACTTTGTATTTGCATATCAAATGAAATATCCCAGAGAGAGATTTCTAATGGTGTAAACCATTCGTCAAAAAGAGATTTTATGAGGAATTTACATGACAAATAGGAGAGTGTAAATTTTAAGACCCAACTAACTTCGAAGGGCCATAACTTTCTACTTTGGAATTAGATTGAGGCACAGGAGTATTCGAAGGAATTCTATTGAACCATATAAAATATTCCTAGAGTTGAATTAAAATTTTGGGCATGTTAAAAATGTTTAATATGGAAAAGAAGGTACCCGTAGCATTCTAGAACAAAAACATTAATTGTCCTAGAACTTTAGCAAGCTGTAACTAGCATCCCAGAACCCAGAAATAGGTGAAACTTAGTCAGACTATCCAAAATATGTATATGAAGAAAACCAATTGAGATATTACTAAAAATCCAATGGAGTAGGTGAAAAAATGCATAATTACAGTGCATAATTGCACCAAGTTGAAGAGTGAACAGAAAAATTAAAGGACAGTTTTCAAATAACCAAAACTTTCTGCTGAAGACTTAGAATTGAGCATGGAAGAAGGTGTTGGAAAGGCATTGGACAATAGAATATAATTATTCACCTAGAAAATTTATCTAGGAATTTAATTTTTAGGAAATCATAATAAAGAATTCTAATGCATTATTGAACCAGAATGGTTCATATTTTCATGAAATTGTTGAAACAGTTAGCCTAACAAAGTTTTGTTGGTTGAACATTTTTCATAGTTAACAACAACTAGATAAGACCATGATAAACACAAATTGCATATAAATGGAAGGTTCATAGGGGGATTATATCCATGAAGATGAGATCATAGGGATGGATTTTCATATGGGCATTGAAGGAACAAACTCGAATGGACATGGAGAAGGAAGGGAGGAAAACATGAATATGGTAGAGACCATTAAAAATTTGCAAAAGGATGTCCAAATCCATAAAGATTATAATGAAAGGCTTATGAGAGCCAAGGAGCAGGAGGAGGAATTCAACATGAAGTTAATGCAAAGCTTGAACATAATAGAAAAGAAATTGGATAAGGAGAGTAGCTCAAGCAAATCAGGAAGTCACAAGTCTCCCGATGATAAAAGAAGAACAAGAAGTGTTAGCAGACATCACCATCACTCCTCAAGGAATTCCAATAAGAGAGCACACATAAGCTCAAGTATATCCCATGTCAGGAAGCATAAGAGGTCTAGGGTGGATGAGGTACAAGGATAAATGAACAAAATCAAACCTCCTACATTTGATGGTGATCACAAGAAGGATGAATATGCAGAGACATGGATGTTGGGCATGAGAAAGTATTTTCAATTGCATAATTATTATTCTCATGCAGAAAGAATAATTTCCATCTATCAACTCAAGGGAAAGGCATCCATGTGGTGGGATCAACTTTTTTAGGTGAAACACATTAAAGAGAAAAATGTTACTTGGAAGGAATTCGAGAAGTATTTCGAAAAGAAATACTTGACTAAGAGATATTATGACAAGAAAATGAAAGAGTTATTTGAACTCAAGATTGGGAGTATGACCATAGATGAATATGAAAGAATGTTTTTAGAACTGTTGAAGTATGTTTCTTTCATCAAGGATGGTAAAATTAAGATTCAAAGGTATTTTAGTGGATTTCCATCATTCATCGATGAAAAAATACAATATGATGATCCCAAACATTGGAGGAGACCATAACGTGATCTAAATTCCTATATGATCAGCAAAAAGCAAGGCCAAATTTCCAAAAATCTTGGGAAGACAAAAAGATATTTAATATGGATCAAAGGAAGAACGGGACTAAGCCACCATTCTTCAAAAATAATCCTCAGGGACAACCAACTTCCATCAAAACCCAAATGATGGAGACTCGCGGGCAAAGGCCAAGGATGCCACCTATTCAATGTTGGGGTTGTAAAGGATATCATATGTATAGATATTGTCCTCATAGAGGTGAAAAGGTGAGGAATGCTCACAATGTACATCAAGCTAAAACAATGGAGGACATGGGAAGAAATGTACCAAGGATCTATGCAACCCTGGACAACAAGCAAGCAGAGTATTGATCACATATGATTGAAGTGGAAGGTATGATTAACAACCAAACCATTAGTATTTTAATTGATTCAGGTGCTAGTCATAGTTATATAGATCCTAATATGGTGGAAAGTTTGATTTGACAAGAAGTAAGCATGGAAAATCTTGGTTGGTGTAGTTGGTGATCTAGATGGATGTCGGTGACCTCCCACGTATTCCAACTGACTCTTTTTTACAGTTTTCCAGTTCAACAGTTTTCCCCTAGTTTTCGAGTCCCTCACTTGCAAGGCCATTTTGAGGCTCTAAAAAACATTTTTTAGGGCTCTCCACATTCAAAACGATCTATAATATATAGAAGAAAAATGTGTAGTCCTCAGATAGACCTTTCCAATGGGCAATTGTGTGCCTTAAATGGAGATCGTATGCAAAATTTATGACCTCGGGAAGTTGATGTACTAACTTACCCAAACGAGGCCCACATGAATTTTGATGCTTCATCACCTAGGGTTAGGTTTTATGGATATCTAGGGTTTTTGAAATTCTAGATTATTATAAATAGGCCTTTTGAATGAGTGCAACCATCACATCTCTTCTCATAGATAAGCCACCACCATTCTAGCAAGCTTGATTCTGCTGCATTTTACAGTTTCAACTTATTTCCTTATTGAATAGAAACCAGTTTTACTATATATCTGTTATTTTGTGTTAAGCATATTTTGATAATAATTTGTATTCATTTCATTCTGCAAATTTATTCTAGACCAGTGGCATCAGAGCGGTCTTCTCCTTGTTGTTCTTAATGCATGTCCCCAACGAGTTTAGGGTTCAAAGAATTGGGTCTCGAGCTTGTTTATCTTGAGGAAAAAATATCTCGCAAGCCCAAATGACCTCTCATGGTAGAAGAAAAGACAGATGACGAGACAAGAGATCCCTTCAAAATGTTGCTCGGGGAAGCCCTCACGCAACAAAGGAACGAGATGATAGATAGTTTTGTGTAAATCCTTCAGCGACTACCAACAGATGACACATATTCTTCAAACAGAGGTGTCACCCCCTTCAAGGTACAAATCAACTTCGATATTCCTATATTTGAAGGTTAGATAAAAGAAGATGTGGTAGACAAATGGTTGAACCTACTAGAAGTGTATTTCTCTGTTGATAACTTCTCGAATAGAGAAAATATTAGTTTTTCTCTCCTCAAAGTAGTCCCCCATGTCAAATATTGGTGGGAAAATTTTTGTGAGCTAAAGGAAACAAAGTAACCCTCATTATTTACAGTTGCAGTCACCTGGGAGTCCTTCAGGGATGCTATTAAGGAACAATACTAACCTACTAGAAGTTACGATGACCTGTACAGAAAATGGACCATGCTATGGCAGGAAAGAGGCCAAGCAGTTCTCGAGTTCACACATATCTTCCATACCTTGTGCACCAAGATGAGTATCAAATATTCAGAGTGACATATGGTACTCAAATATTATAGTTGTCTGCATAGATACATACAAGCTGAAATGGTGTTTCTGGACATCTCATCCTTGGGCACAACCTACTGATATGTTGTCAAAATTGAGAAGAAGCTCAAAGAAAAGACGCAGAAATTTGGGCCTGGGAACCCCTCACAATAAAAGCCAAGAAAGGGTGGCCCCAACCCATAGAACAAAGGATAGAGCAAAGAGGGATAGCCTTAGGAAAACCAGTCTAGGATTGAAGAAAATAAGGACACTAGAAAGAAAAAGAAATATATCGGGAAGTGGTGAGACTTCCATAAGATCCCCTGGCATAACACTGTTGATTTCCACTCGAAGCACTCATTAGTGGCTGAGGTGAAATACTCTGAATCATATGCGGATTCCAACTCTGAGTCAAAACTAGAATGAGTGAAAGATCATAGCCACATTCAGGGTCTCTATGGTCGAGCTCTCCACTCAGCAGAAGCAAGTGGACAAGGTCATGGAAGAATACTTAGATATCTCTTCCTCACCTACCGAGGTACCTCTACATTGTCAGGTTAAGCACCCCATCGATCTGACCCCCAACGCACTGCTTCCCAATTGGCTAGTCTACCACCGCTCTCTTTTAGAGAATGAGGAGATCAAGCTGTAGATCCAAGAAATGCTCCACAAGGGGCACATCTGTCCAATATTATCACCTTGCGGTAGCCCAATCATGTTGGTACAAAATAAATATGGAACCTAGAAACTCTTAATTGATTACCAGGCCCTCAACAAAATCACAGTCAGTAACCGGTACTCGGTTCTCTGAATCAACGACCTCCTTGATCAGCTCATGGGGGAAAAATACTTCAGTAATATTGATTTGAAGTCTGGCTACCACCAGGTACCGATAAAACAAGAAGATGTATGGAAGACTGCCTTCAAGTCAAAGGAAAGTCTTTTTAAATGGTTGGTCATGCCCTTTGGTTTGACAAATGCTCCAACCACTTTCATGAGGATGATGGAAAATATACTACGACCATTCACCAATAATTTTGTAGTGGTGTATCTAGTTGACATCCTCATTTAGAGCAAGACTTGGGCAGAACACTTGTAATGTACCACAAATTTCGCAAATTTTTTATTTTTTTAAAGGGGAACATTGTCATCTAAACTGTCACGAAAAATGTCATGACACAATGAATAATCAAATCATAATCTAGTTAATGTATATCTATACCTGGAAAGGTCATAATTCCTTCTAAATGGTGTGAAAGGGATCTTAATATCCATACATGTTTTCCCACTATGTGTTGCTACTAACATTATTAATGTAATTGCTAATATAATAATGGCTAGGCCTGTCAAGGTCCATAGCCTAGGCCTAACCAGTGCAACCCACTCATATAAGTCCTATCTATATTATTAAAATAACACAAGGCACTTGTAAACTACAAACACTATACACCATACTCTAACTGTAATTTATGTAGTTCGCCCTTGAACACTAGAGTACAAAGAGGATGGGCCTAGGACCTAACCCCAAGTCCTAACTTTCGCGCTAGGAGATTGTTGAGGTTCCAAAGTGTTTATACGTATTGAAATAAAACTTATATTTAAAGACATATAGTTGAATCCCTATTTACCTATACCCTTGGTCCACATCAACCAAAAATTTTGGATTTTACACAATTCGATAAGAATTAACGAACTAGTCATCAGACAGTCGAATCCTTGACTTGGGAATTAAGTTTCTTGTAGCCATTAATGGTGGTAGGTCACTTTGGTTTCTGGGCCTCACATTTTTGTAGGGAAGAGACACTATGGGATTTCGACCTCGACTGACTTCACAGGGCAGCGAGAGGTTGGTGTACACTCCATCCTTCTGCACTATTGGGAGGCATGCAGTGCCATTACCCTCACATTCTTTTCATTCAATTTTTGGTTTTCTTTGTGTTTTTATCCACAATAGGAGGGTTAAGAGACTGTGGTATTGTCACGATGGTCATGGGATGACCATAACCTTTTATAATCTTCTCAACTCTCTGTCTAGGACTGATGTCAAGGCATTTAGTTAGTTTCCTTTGCAACATGGAGGTCGTTGTATTTCAAATTTACCCTCATATTGTATACAATAAGCTTTTTCCCTATGTATATCATATTCCATATCCATTGGTTCAATAGTGTTTCACATTTGCGTTTGGGAGAATACGTTCTACTTTTAATATGATTTAACTAGAGCTTGTTGTATGAGTACTCACTGTGATATGGGAGTTCTTGATCCTGAATCTTGATTTATAATACACATTTCTTTGCATTATATTTATTTCTTGGTCAAGCTTTCTATAATGCATTTCCATGGTGTGCAATATGTTTATTGTGTTGGGTC
>JZKD02S2145907.1:1072639-1106341 GCA_000966675.3 Picea glauca
AATGAGGGAATTAAGGTTGAACAAAACCTAACTCTGTCAAATGCTTATAGAGATCTGTAATTGAATATTAAAGGTACAATGGTTGATGGATCCAAAGACCATTCTAGAACCTAGGACTTGACTTTAACATATCTGGTAATTCCGTAAACCATAAAGGAGCATAACCCATCCTAGGAATTATATTAGACTATTAGTAGCAAACTCATACAAGAAAGTTTTAGTAGATTGGATTGTCAAACTTTTATGTCGAGCCGGAAGTCAAGAGTAAGGAAGAAATATTTTCCAAAATCCCTGGAGAGGAAACTACAGAATCTTAATGTGCATCAACACCCACAAAAGAAAACAAGACAATCATACGAAAAGTCTTATAGTCTTAATTAATTATAACACAAATTTTTTGTGTAGCAATGTCAACATAACAAGTATAAACCCCATAATTTCTTTCAAGATCCTTTTACACCATGTTGTACTGGATTTTCAAACTGTGTGAACATCTAAAGCTGAATACATTCTACACGATAGTAATGGCAACAAATTTCAAGTTTGGGATGAGACTAAATGAAGAAGTGACTGGAATAAAAGTGCCCAACTCAGTACACTATTCAATTAAAAACAAAGTCCTATACAATAACATTTATACATAGTAGTCAGACCAAAAAGCGAAGAATACAACTCGAGGACCCCCTCATCCCAACCATTGGAGGAAATAGAACGAAACTATATCGAACATCTAGGAATCCAGGAAGAGATTTTGCCCTTGCACTGTTGAAACTATGGGAAGGCCTACAAAGGGAACTCGAATACCTCTTGCACCGAAGGTAAGAACCGAACATCCGAGATCCTTGGGTAAGAGAAATCCCTGAAAGAAGTATCATTTAAAAATATTAGTAATCATAGATAAAAGTGTTAAAATACCAGCAAAATGATGACGGTTACTGAGGAAGTATTTCGTGATCTTACTTAACTTCTGTTTCGACAGGCTAGCATTGTCTTTCCTGTTTTTCCTTGTCGCATTCCCGACTGGACAGACGCCTGGGATGAAGGTGGATGGCGTATTAATTATTTAATGGGTACCCTCGAATCAAACAGGGCCCATCATTAGTGAATTATATAAAACCTGAAAACGAAGAGATTTTTACAAGGAGGAAGACCTCGCACAACAATTCATGATTCCAATGAAAGGCAGAAATTTGACATTAGTAATTTTTCTTATAAATATTTAAGTCAGATTATACACCATATGGAATAAACTATTCATATCGAACTAGAAAACTACACATAACTGTCCAGAACCAAATCACATATAATAGTTATAAGCCATTTAAACATTACAGTGATGTTCCAACTATTTAACCGAATTGAATAGAGCACGATGAGGGTAGTGACTACTGTAAGTAAACATTGTAAATATTGCAAAAAGAAAAAAATATCATCATGGGATGATTTAAATCTCTACAGAGGTCTTGAGTTATTTGACATCAATCAAAAGAATCGACATGGGGAAATAAACTGGGAGGTTATCAAACCCTTTATCCCAAAACATAGACAAAAAATGAATGAATATACTCTTCCTAAAACCAGAGGAGAAAATAGAGATAAATTCAAAGGAAATTCCTCCTCCAAGTTTTATGATAACTTAGGAAGCAGTACAGACAAGTTACACCAAATAAGAACCCAGGAAATTCATCATCTGATTTATCAACCAGAGTATCACACATAATGAGAAAACTTACTAGGGATGAGGACCGCGCCGTCTGTTACAACCTGAGAGTGACTACCATGAAAATACACTGCACCTCAAAGATTTGATACACAGAGCCTCTTCGCAGAACTCGACAATGACAACTATGAACCCACTTCAACCCTAAACGATGTCATGTCATCTCGGAGTAAATGTGGAGAGCACGGAGGGTGGTTGGCCATGTGACAATGTCAGAACTGGTATGACATATTGAGTATAGGGCCCAGTAATTTCAATAGAACTTGCAGGCCTACCTTTAATAAAACTTACAGAGCCTTAACTGCCTTGATAGCGAACCATTCCTTTCACTTAAGGAGTGCCATGTTGAAAACCCTCAAGACTCGACTGAAGTAAAAGCTCCTTTCTTTCCCTCGATATTAACGTGAGTCCGCAGTCCGATCTTAGTAGTGGAATGTCCGCTAGCATTTGGATGTAGTAACTATCTTACGATTAACTCTAGTACTAAGGACCTTTAATTAATTGAGACATGGTGGATAGGCTAGTTGCCTGATATTAAAACCCGACTTCGATGAATCGTATGGTGTGTAAAACAAAAGGTAAAGTTTCCTTGGGTTAAAATTAACTAGGTAGACCTGTGCACAATGATGGAAGTCTTATGTTTTAAAGGGGTGAATCGTAGTAGGAGTTATAAGACCCAACTTATACACATGATCCATTACACAAAAAGGTAAATGTAATGGAGGCAAAAGGGACCTCTTGTGGTAGGAAGACTTTAGAGGTTGTCCCTTTGAGGTTTTTATGAACAGAGTTTTTAACCGATCTTATAATACAGTTTATACATTCTGTTTTTTCAAATAGTTATATAGACTAAAATAGATATAAAAAAAAATGGTGTGTGACAATGAGGTTCATTACATGGTCCCTGTTGCTAACTGCACTAACTAGGACTTAGCATAATTTACTTTCTCCAGCTTGTTCAATTCAACTAAAGCAGGATTAATGTAACTCATAATAGCTCCTAGGTCAATTAGTATAGAGACATTGTGGGAATGAATTTTACCTTCAACTTCCACAATACTGGATTTATGATATGATTTTCTTCCATCCAAAGATGCATTGATTTTATGCATTCTTCTACCAACATCTTCGACCGTCGAAGCCTCTTGAAGGTTATGGATTGAATTTCTTGTTGTGGGATTTAAGCATGGACAAATTCTCCTCAAGTGATGTTCTCCACATTCCCAACACTTAAATGTTTTTCTTAGGCTGTCCCCAAACTTCTTGACTCCCAAGTTAGTTGGTTTATTTCCCCCTTGGACATTCTTTGTATTTGAATGGTAATGTTTCCCTTGGAAACATTTCTCCATATTATGAAAAGTGCTTGGTTTGAAGCCTTTCTTACGCTGATTCAATATTTCTTGTTTCTTGGCTTTCCATGCCTTGGGAATTTTAGATATTTGTTTCTATTGATAATATCACATCTGATCCTTTCTAAACACTTCATTTAAGGACTTGGGATTTTCCAATTAATTTTTTCCTTTTACAACTGTGGTAGACAACTCAAGAACCTTTGTATATTTACTTTGTCTTCTTTGATGTATGGTACAAACCTCAATAGATCTATAAATTCATTTATCAGATCTTCCATGGCCATTTGTCCTAGTCACAGTTCATAGAGTTTTCTTTCATAATAACTTTTTGATAAGCACTGCTTCTTGAAATACTTTTTAAAATATGACCATTCCATTCATGTTTCTTTCAATCCCTTGGCTAATTTCAGGTCTTTCCACCAAATACTAGTTGTTCCTTCTAATTTGTAAATGACCATTATGACTTTCATATTTCTAGAGTAATTATAAATCTGGAAGTATTTATTTATATCTAGAAACCATGATTCACCCTCCTCCTGAGTCTTTGATTCTCCATCAAAAGTGGAAGGTTATATTTTCTTGAATTCACCTTCTAGGTGGTCCACTTATTTTCTTTTCCTTCCTATAGATGCTTTGTTTTCTTTCATGTGTGTGTCTTCGAAAGACCTGCCCTCTTTTTCTTTTTCGTGACCAGAATTCTTAGAGGACTTTTTGTTGACCTCTTCCTCTTTTTCATTGTCCTTTGGACTCTTCCTTGATACTATATTGTGTAGAAGGATTTCATTTATTTCTTGTTGGTCTTCTCGTGCTTTCTTTAGCTTCTCATTATCTTCTTTAAACACTTGTAATTCCATGATAATTTTTTTCATTGTTTCGAAAACCCGGGTGGTTGAACTTCCTTCATTGTTATGCTCTAGGTCTCTAGGAAGCTCTTGATTTGGTTACCCTTCAAGTTTGTTTTCTTCTTCATTCTATGCTGATATTTTCACAATAGACAAATTGTTTCTTAGTTTGTAATAGTAAATGTGTTTGTTATATTTTCTTCAAGGAAACAAAAACAAATTGAATTATGGTGCTTCCCTAAAGTCCAAGCAATGTAACCTATACCTCTAATACCATATTTAATGTACCCCAAATCTCACAAAAAATAATTTGTTTTTAAAGGGGCACTATTTCATCTAAACTATGATGACAAATGTTGTGACACAATGAATAATTAAATCCTAATCCAATTAGTGTATATCTATACCTCGCAAAGTCATAATTCCTTTTAAATGGTGTGTAAGGGATCTTAATATCCATACAATTTTTTCCACTAGGCATTGCTACTAATATTATCAATGTAATTGTTAATATAATAATGGTTATGCCTAGGGATGATTTTAAGGATGGAAATTTATTTTAAAATGTAGAAACTTTGGTGAATCTTACTAATCCTTCATATGCCAACTATAATTTTTTAGCGAAATTTTTGTAAAAATATTCAAATTTCTAAAGATTTTATATAGTTTTTATAAAGTTTTGGTGACTTTTAAGGTAAAATAATTTTATCCTATAGAATTTTGGTGAATCATTTTTAAAATAGAGAATCTCTTTTTTGGAAAAACAATGGAAAATTAGCCCATGAGCGAAATTTAGCCCCTAAAATCATCCTTGGTTATGCCTGTCAAGGTCCATAGCCTAGGCCTAACCAGTGCAACCCACTCATATAAGTCCTATTTGTATTATTAAACATAACACAAGGCACTTATAAAATGCAACTCATATAAGTCCTAGATATATTATTAACATAACACAAGGCACTTGTAAACTACAAACACTATACACCATACTGTAACTATACCTTATGTAGTTCACCCTTGAACACTAGTGTACAAAGAGGATGGGTCTAGGTCCTAACCCCAAGTCATAAATTCCCCGCTAGGAGCTTGGTGAGGTCCCAAAGTGTTTCTACATATTGAAATAAAACTTAGATTTAATGACATATAGTTGAAGCCATGTTTACCTATACCCCTGATCTGCATCAACCATAACTTCTAGATTGTACACAATTCGATCAGCATTAACGAACCGGTCATTAGACATTCGAATCTTAGTCTTCAACAATAATTTGTTTGTAGCTATTAATGGTAATAGGTCACCTTGGTTTCCAGGCCTGACATTTTTGCAGGGAATATCTGCTACGGGCTTACCACCTCGAATGACTTCACATGGCAATGATAGGTTGGCATACACTCCATCCTTGTCCACTATCAGAAGGCATGCAATGCCATTACCCTCACATTCATTTCATTAAATTTGTGGTTTTATCTGTTTTTTTATCCGTGATAGTAAGGTTAAATGACTTTGGTAGTGTCACATTGGTCATGGGATGGCCACTTCATTTGATAATCTTCTCGAATCTCTGGCTAGAACTGATGTCAAGGCATTTATCTAGTTTCCCTTGTGACATGGAGGTCACTCTCTTTAAAATTTACCCTCGGCTTGTATATGGTAATATTATTCCCTCTGTATATCCTATTTGATATGCATTGGTTCAATAGGGTTTTTCATCTGCGTCTGGGAAATCTCGGTGTATCCATACTCTCTGTGGTACGAGAGTTCTTGATCCTGAATCTTGATTTATAATACACATTTATTTTCATTATATTTATGTGTTGGTCAAGCTCTTTATAATGTATTCCCATGGGTGTGTCATGCATTTACTTTGTTGGTTCAAGCTTTGTATAATACACTTACATGGTGTGCTATGAGGAAAATATCTCTATGGCATGGGGTAAACCACAACAGATGGAAATTACTATAGAAATCAACTATAATCCCGGGTATTTTATATAAACAAATATGATAACTAGTCAAGATAAGGACCCTACATCTTCCACAAATTCGATGAAGTCCACCGTTGAGCACACGACTCAAAGCTCTACACCTGTAACTTGTCCTCAACAACCAAGAAACGCAAGCATATGGTGATAATATATAAAGTTAGCAAATTCAATAGCATAGTCCATCAATATTCATAACAAATATTCCCATGGAATAACAATTCAAATATTTTCAAGACATTAATAGGATGAGAAAAGAGTATTTCTATTAAAATGTAATCAACAGAAGTGAATGAATTACAAAATTTTGTGTCAACATGGTTTAGAACCGAGAAACTAAGTCCCTTCCAGTTGGGCCTCAACCACTTCAATCCTCTACCAAAGGCAAGATCACATAAGAGAGATAATGAGGTTCTCAATCAAGTAGGGAATACCTTGGGGACTGAGCAATGTGTTCAGACTTAGAAGGACAAAGGGATGCAGACACAATATGAAGTGAATAATTTCTTTAGAGTAACTTTGCTCTAAAAGTTGAATTCTTATCTCCTTTTCCATATCTCAGATATGGACCATTTATATTCTTCAAATGGAAATGAAGGGTTGAGTCAGAATGTTTCCATTATATGGAAGGTCAAGGATCATGGATCTCATGACGTGACATGGAAACCTGACACTATTTTTTAATTTTTGGCACAAAATCTAATGTACGCAGGTTGTAATGGTGCAAATTGTGTATACACATGTTGTATAATAGTTAGAGCATGCATATGTGGACAAAAATGTTTTTTAGCTCTCGGATTTGCAAAAAGGGACTTCAAGTCTACATAGGGAAATGGAAAAAGGCCTTCTAAGAAAATTTGCATAGGGTGAGGTAAATCTTGCTATAACATATGCCCCCTAATGTGTGAGGTCATAGGAGTATCTATTATGGCTGAAATAAATTATAATACCCAGAAGTGGAATAATGGAGACTCAGCTGGAAGAACTAGTTTCTCATGAGAATATTACAATCTGTATTGACTTTGCGCACATGGCTTCCAATTTGAATTACATTGCAGATCCATGTGAAAATATACCAAACAATTGTTTATGGTAATGAATATAAATAAAAAAAGGTGGATATATGCCAAAGGATATCATAGTCACGAACGAGGCTGAGTAAAACCAGTCTCAAAATCAATCTAAAGATATCTGTATACAATGGAGTACAATATGATCTCTCATGATCACTGAAGTCACGTAGGTACTGGTCCAATGAAATATAGCAACAACTCAGGAAAGTTGTGACTATGAATTGATGTCTTCAAGTCTTCTACATGATCTACCAAAGGTGCAAGTTTACATCATGTGAATAAAGGAGTTGAGGTCGAACACAATGAGACTTCATTTGATTACCGATCATTAAGGTATATCGTTAAAAAACACGAGACAACCTACTGATAATGAAAGTAGGTATCAAGGCACCGAGTACATTCTTACAACTGTGAATAAAGGTGTCGATGTCAAACACTTGAATAATCCATCGATCAAGAGACATTGATGTATTCCCAATTGTCAATGGCATGAAAACCTACCACTAATTACTGCAAGCCTCTAGGTACTCATAGGACTATAGGTCTCATTTCCATAATATATGGGTTGAATTTGATGGAATGAGACCTTATAAAAGGAGAGCATTGAGGCATCTCTCATCATTCAGCACGAGGTACAAAGAAGGAGCTTGATGATTTGGACAAAATCAGATGAAGAACATGTTCACGAACCAACAAACCTGTGTGTCTTTTGCGTGTTCTAGATGCAATTGGTACACGAAAAAGACCCTATGAATAGAATCCAATAAGGAAACATGTTGAAAAAGGTGAGGAAACAACCAATAAGGATAGTGGCATCCAAGACACTGCACGAATCCTAATGTGTGAATGGATTTCTTTTTGTCGAACACAAAGGAAACCACTCAGTCAATGACCAATGATGAAATGCCAATTCTTGGGTTTAAGGTTACTTACCAATGATGTAAGTAGGACCAAGGTGCACGATAGTACTACAGTCTTCATGTAATTATGAGACATAATGAGGGTATGGACGACATGAAAAGTCAAGAGTTTTGATAAATGGTTGACACTGGTTGATAGACATCCTTTGAACAAGAGCATGAGACATATGGAAGACTCTGGAAGCATAGACTCAATGATGAAACTTTGTGATGTAGGAGGCATCGATAAAACTCTCCATAGGCACTGGAAGAGTAACCAGTTGGGGGAGTAGACTCTAAGTAACGAGCTCAACTTCCTAAGGTCATGCTAAACCGAAAATTTTGATGACACGTGGACTCAAAATTTTTGTGCTCTATTCAAAGGTGACATGAATGCTACCAATATTAGATAATATGATTTTCTCTCGCGTCTTTTTTTGTTTTTTCATATTCAAATAAATGTTATGATATAAAGGAGGAAATGAGTGTCACAAGTAAGAAACTAGTTCCAGAAGTGGAACATACCTATTCTCAATGCAAGGAGGTGAATGTGGTATATGAGCACTCGTGGGAATGTTTCCTCTTGGGTATAGGGTGTCAATATGCAAAGGACATAAACAAGGTTATGCTTGGTTGATAATGAAAACTATTGAGGTGATAGGATTATAATGTGAAAGTGAGAACCAACAATAGGCTCAATATTGCAAGTAAGAGAATGAGATGAAATTACAACTTAATGCCAAAAAATGTCATTTCTTGTAATATTAGTCTACTTGGTTTGAAAAAATGGTAAACTTACACCAAATAGACATCCTTTCAAATCCAATTTATAGGTGTGAAAGAGACAAGTTCACTCGACAATATTTTCACTTTTGAGAGAGTCAAAAAAGAGCTTAAAATGGACTTGTTTGGATTCATGCTAGGTATAGGTCATCACGCTTATGAGTAATAAATGAGGTTCAACTGTAAATTCATGTATTAACTATAAGGTACTCTCGGTCCTACATACACAAATCTCTGCATGGGCACCGAATGGTGGAGACGATCTAACTAGGGAACCCATGTTTGGTAAGTATTTACCATTCAATAACGACACTTATAATTGCAGAAAGAAGGTTTTTTGTTGCTACTAAATGGGTTTGTACCTAAGGAATATGGGTTGCAGTCATAGGATGATGCAAGTGTGCACAACCGATTGATGGCCTATTTTATATGCTAGTTGAAAAATACCTAGCCAAAGTTACAAACGGGTGACATGGCACTAAAAACCACAAGAATCTCTGGATAAAACCATCAAAACCAACTTTATCCACTGTTGTATTAGTCCATCAAGTCAAAATATTAGTAAAAACTATGTAAAGTGGGTAAAATTTTATATAAATAGTAAAAAAAAACAATTTTACTATACCATTTGTATTTTTTACCCAAATTTTGGATTTTGGACCAAATTTCCCCTGAGTTTAAATTGTTGTTTGTGGGAACCACGAGTGATGGAAAAATTAATAACCACCTAGACCATGTAATTCATCTTTCTCCTCTCTTTGTTTCTAGTGGATTAAAATTTGCAATTATGTCTCCTTTTTTTAGCATTTTAAGGTGCAACATAGAAACTAGGGTATACACGAGATATAGATCATTGGGTCACGTAAATGCATACATTTACACGACTGTTTGCAAAAAATCTAGTGTATAATAAGCCCTATATGCGGCTGTGTAAACGGTATCTCGCGTGCAAGCCCATGGATATGGTTTTTAAAATGTTACTAACTCAAAAAATGGTTTGAATCTTGTAGGATGGTGTTAGAGTGGAGAGAAAGAGAGAATGAATAGGTGGAAGTTGCAGTGGAGAGAGATCCAGGGGCCCAAATGGCCTTAAAAAGATGTGGGCTATACAATTTTTTGGCTCTCAAAGGTATGAGGGCTCAAGTGAGATTGCTTCAGCTCTTAGTGAACTACTGATATCTGAATACTAAGATCTTCAACCTTCATGGACAACCATTGAGGATTGAATTTGAGGACATATACTTCTTGACATGATTTTCGCGTCAAGGTGAGGTGGTCAACCTCAAAGCCCTAGGAGCTGGGAGTGGCTTGATCGTAGAGGATTACATAGCCACTCATTGCATTACAGGGACTGAGAAGGTAGAGAGTCAAATCCTTATCAGAGTGATTAATAATCTAAGTCTCAAGATTGTTTTCCTAGTGTTGACACAGATCAGAGGGTCAGCCTCTTTGCACCAGGCATCGAAGCCACTTATTTTCTATTCAGTGGATTTCTTGCGTCCCATGGTTTACAACTGGTGCACCTAACTAATGGCCAACATGAAGAGCCAGCTGACAAACTGCAAATTGGGTAAAAAGAGGAACTTCATGTTCACGTCTATCTTGTGTAGTTTTTTCTTTGAGTAGGTACCAAGCTTGGGCCCTAGAATTGATATTGTTTCACATGGACCTTGTGATGCATCCATGGCATAGTGGACCGAGGTGATGAGGTAGCAAGGAGGTGGTAGGATGCCAACACCCTACAACGATGAGTTTTTCATCTAGTGTAGTTGGCAGTTGATCGCTTTGGAGGACTACCCTTATGAAGGGATTGACTTTAGAGGAGACTCAAACATGCCATTACCACCAAGTTCCACCTATGGATACATAGGTAGGATTTTTTTTTTGAATATTCCATTTTTGTATTTTTGTATGATGTCAAGTACTAACTAAACATGTATCTGACGCAGACGTAGGTCCACAACAACCAGACGGACTAAACATGTATGTGAAACCACAATATTAGGAAGCTAAGGGTCAATTACCACAATTGAGGTTACATGGATTGAAATTAGCAATGGAGCTATCATATTACCGATTACATTTCTTCATCAATAAGGTTTAAGAGGTAATTGGCTAGTCATGGATTAGAGTTACACAATCGAATGATTCATATGACCCAAAAGGTTCTCCAACTTGATATGCCCTTGCTCCTATAATTTAATATTAGTTTATAATCGACAAAAATACTTACTGAGACTCAAAATTCCCCCTTAGCTCTTAATGCTACGAAATAAACCTAGTGATAAATAATCTTTGCAATGGGTGAAACTACAATTAAATCTACTTCTCTTATCTTGGTTTTAAAATAAAAAGAATATTGAATGGGATAATTACTATAGAACTCAATCTAAAATTGTTGATACTTATTGTGCAATGCATCAAACTTTGCTTCAAAGCTATGCATCAAAATTTCTACTTTACAAAAATAATAGCATTTAATATTATATTCAATGTTATTGCAAACATAAAGGATATTAATTGGAATGATATGGTAACATTATTCTCTATCTCATATTGTCATGATAATAACGAGACAAACCACAATTGATTATTCCACTCGGAATTAGCCAAAACACTCTAGTGAAGATTTGACAAAATATGTTTAAATAATATAACGTTTTTGAACACATTTAAAGATGAGCCAATATTCATTAAATGTGTTTAATGAAAATTGAGATTATTAATAAAATCCAATAAACATTCAGCAAGACTTTAAATTAACAGTGTGAACCAACATCCATTAAATGTTTTTAATGAAAATTGAGATTATTAATAAAATCCAATTAGCATTTAGCAAGACTTTAAATTAACATTGTGAACCAACATCCATTAAATGTTTTTAATGAAAAATGAGATTATTAATAAAATCTAATTAACATTCAGCAAGATTTGAACTAACAACCAATATTATTTTAATTTGAATTAAATAATATAATATGTGTTAAATTTTTATAGGTTAAACTTTAGAAGTCAACAAAATATTAAAAATGAAAAAGCTAAGTAATAGGAAGTCAAGCAATGCTACAGTAAACTCAACAAAATATTCAAAATCAAAAGACTACGCTATACTAAGCGCTGAAGGCATAGACTAATAATGAGAAACCCTGATTAACCGGTTGCAGAGTTCACTGAGGTCAATACAAGTACACGTGAATGTCACTTTACAAGTGAATAGATTAGTTTTAATTTGTTTGATTTTGATTTGTTTTGTTTTAAATTTTATAAGGAATGGTTGGATTTGTAGATTTGAGTGACTAAGTTTGTATAATAATAATGTTTTATAAATTTTTCAATATACTAAATTCATTTATACATTGAAAATTATAATTTAAACAAAAAAAATAACAACTAACAATTTTATCAGATTTAATCACCAAAATCTCGAAAAAAAAACTAAAAAGTTTAACAACTCACAAGTTAACACATGAACCATTCATGTCAGAGCAGATTCGATCCTAACTATTCCTGAAAAAGTGACCTGCCAGTTATTTCCATATAAAAACAGCATGCTATCATTTCTCTGACGTTAGAAGACGACAAAATGGTTGGTGAAATGATCATGTGACTTTGCTTTGCTATGACGGATAGATACGGAGACACAGATTCCTAAGTAGCTGAATACATTGCATCACAGCCTTAAATTATATGATTTGTTTAGGTTTAAGTAGAAGGATCAAGACAGTACAACACGCAGCGTGGTAGGTAATTAACGAGTTGGTAACCAGACATCCAAAAATTAGACTCCAGCCTGCACAACAGTCTTGTCTGTATGTGGTTAGGTATTTTTTCTTCATTTTCTCATTAGGGTTTCGGTTTTGTTCGAAGTAATAACGACATGTCGCGACTCGCAACCCTTCTGTTGATGGATGGAGGGTTAGGGTTCACATAAGAAATCTCGACGTGTTTTCGGTCTTGATAGGATAAAAATATAATTGAATTTTGAATACAACCTTTCACTAAAAGCATTAGTAGCAAAGATATAATTGAATTCAGCCTTTCACTAAAACCAATAGTGACAAAGATATCAGAAAAAAATAAGAGTAAAGATCTATTGTCGGGAATTGTACATATGGCTCAAAATTAATCATTGCTAGGTCGACGGGGGCCGGTATTTAGTTTTCTATTCCGAGATTTCACTGTGTTGGAGTATCCTTTTCAGAGTAATAGATAGGAAGTAGTTGTGAGAGCTTCTAGAATGCGCATCCAAAACTTTCGGAAGGACCTTACTTTCAGAGATATTGACTCGATTTCAGCGGCCATGACACATGCAATGAAGCTTATGCAGACTCCAGAGTAGAGCAGTTATGTTATAATCAAAGTTACATGATTCGGGTTTGAAGGCAAATATGAAATTCAAATTTAGCGATGAAGGAAAATATGAAATTCAAATTTAGCAATGAGGTTGGGATAAGGTCAATCATTTATTTTATATATATAATTGTATTATTGTTAAAATTCCAAAAAAAATTGATGATGAAAGAGTGTTATGATATAAGAGGATTAAAAATGAAAATCATTTTTTCTGAGAATGTCAAGTATATATAGAGAATAAATCTGAATTTCAAAAGATTTGTCACACTATTCACTTTGCTAACTTTTAAATTCAACAAAACTAAAATATTGTCATCTTGGAAAGTTTCTCTTAAAGTTTTTTTAGTATAGAAATAATCCAGTAATCCCTTACCTTTTTAAGGTCCATTAAATCTTAAAATATTCCAAGTAATCCCTTGCCTTCTTAAGATCACATGACCAATTCAATATTAATGAACATTAATCATCATCATCAATATTAATAAATTTAAAATATTATTAAATATTATTTATAATATATATGAAAAAATAAAATTTACAATAACATTAAAAATATATATAATTTAAACTATTAATATTATTATTAAAATTATGTTAATTTTATAACATTTTAACTTCATTAATTAGTTCTAATAAATAACTAAAAATGAGAAATGAACTTGGTTGCAAAATAAGATTATTATGTAGAAAGCTATGAATTAACTATTAAGAGAAATTGAATAATCAAACATAATTTTTTATACATTTTATTAGTTTAAGTTTTAACTTAAGAATTATTAAAAGTATTTACAAAATTAATGGATATGATTAGTTTTTTTAAAGAAAAAGGGAACCTCATATGAGGGTAAATAAGAGAGTAGATCTTAAGCGATTTTGTAATATATTGCATGTGCAATTAGAGACATTCAAAATTTATACAATTTAGTTTAATGGTATGAATAATCTTTTTATAAGCAAATGAAAATATTTGGGAACATTACTAGGTGTTAGGGGTTCATTTTTTATTTAAGAGGACACTAAGAATTTCCTTAAATTGAGGAATAGGCCAATCATCTAACAATTATGTATCCATGTATTTATTAAAAAGAAAACATACAAGTAAGTAAATTGGAAATTAAAACTCAAAATACATAACATCACTTTACAATTATTCATACAAAATTCTAAGGTAGGTACCATAGACATAGAGGGAACCATTAAGATTTTATCATCAAATTTATATGAGTCATCACAAGATTGTAAATTACAAGATCTCAAAGGTTTCAGTTATCCAATAAAATTTATCCACAACTCTTTGGTCTTAATGTCATATGGACATTTCAATTGCTTAGAAAAATCTTAAAACTTGAAATATATGTAGTCCATCTTTCTTAAAACTTGAAATATAAAACTTGAAATATATGTGGTCCATCTTTATTTCTTCATTTCTTGGTTAGAAACCTCTCTTTTTCTCCAACGATCTCTCCTCACGATCCTTTGTCATCCATTTTTCCCATTGTTATGCACCCTTTCTCTCTTCCTTTTCCTTCATGCTCTTATTTCTCTTCTCCAAAATTGTGTAATGATATTAAAACTCTCCCCCTGTTAATTTCAATAACCCTCATAAATATGAAAAAAACTTTAACACTTAAGCTAATGCTATGTGTGCTCCCAATATGTGATCCAATAAGTTTATTAAAATCCATTAAATAAATTCCGAGAGTCATAATAAATTCTCCACCAAATATCACATGAAAGTGACTTGGATGATCCCATACAAAAATGCACACACTAATGAATAAATTTTTGACCAAATATCACATGAAAGTGACTTGGTTGATCCCATCCAAAAGTGCATCCAAAAATGCACACACCAATGAAAAAATAATAAGAGAAAATGTGGGCCAATGGACTAATAAGAAAGATCCAATGGTTAGGACGGATTTTAGAAGGAAAGGAAATTGATTTCACCCAAGCTCTTATGCCTATAAAATGGAGTAGGTTCATCCAATGGAGGAGGGACAGATCAAAAATGAGAGAGGGATTTAAAAGGTACAGATGGGTGACATCACAAGAGTGCTCAGCCCCTCCAAAAACGAACATGAGTCGTTGGATCAACAAACCTGATCCAATGGAAAGAAAGGGCATCAAACCCCAACATGATGACAGCATTATGGAGTCTAAAATCTTAAAGTACAACTGGATAATCCTATGTCAAGTCTCCTTGGTAAGAAAATAAGTAAGCTCCCACTCATATGCTTAGTAGAATAAACACTTGCAATCCAAAGGATTCACTCCAATTCCACTTCTAGAATCCATGTGGCTTATTCTACATCTTTATCCTTTCAACAAACAAAATATTCTCTCTTTTCTAACTTCTTGTCCTTACTATAATTTTTTCATCCAAAATTTCAAGTTCCCCTTTCTTAGGCTTAGTAATATATTCTTCCAATTAACAAGATAATCATCATTTTCATTAATTATCCCTTAAAAAAATTCATTTAAATCAACAACTTTAAATGTGAATAAAATATATAATTATATGAGAAACTTCAACACATTTGGATACTCCAATACATGGGCATTGTAAAAAAAAATATTTAAAATTTTGCAAATACCAATCTTCTTCATCTTAAATTATATTTTCCTCTCAAAAACATTTATTTTCTATAAAGATCCAATACTAAGTCTGGTTCACTCTTCCTTTTGCATCAACTCTTTAAATATTTAAAATTTTACAAATACCAATCTTCTTCATCTTAAATTATATTTTCCCCTCAAAAACATTTATTTTCTATAATGACCCAATACTAAGTCTGGTTCACTCTTCTTTTTGCATCAACTCTTTCTTTGTATTGTTTATTTTTCTTTTGTGATTGTTTATGTACATGATGATGGAATTCCTTGGTGTTCTCTAAAAAAATATTTTACATCTTCACTCTTTGGACGTGTTTCCAGCAATAATGCTATGTCAACTACTCCTCTAGAAAACTTTCCATGCACAATCTAAAATGGGCTTTTACTTTTATATCTATTTACTAAATTGGTTTATGCAAATTCTACTTGTGCCAACACTAAATCCAAATATCGTGTCCTTTCACCATCCTTCATGTCTATGCTATCTTAATTCAACATGAATTAATACCTTTGTTTTAAATATTTTGAACTATCTTTCCCATTCTTTACTTCCAATTTCGTGATTCGAACTTTGACAAAAGAAATATGAACCCTAGTTATTGCATTACTATCTTTTGTAGTCACCACATGCGAGGCCGATCCAAGATCATCCATGGCCTTCTCGATTTTTGTAGATTCACATTTATGAGTGCCAAAATGCACCCCAACATAAGAAATATTGAACTATCTTTCCAATTCTTTACTTCCATTTTCGTGATTCGAACTTTGATAGAAACAATATGAACCCGAGTTTCATTACTATCTTTTGTAGTCACCACATGCAAGGCCAATACAATATCATCCATGGCCTTCTCGATTTTAGTAGATTC
This sequence comes from Picea glauca, assembly GCA_000966675.3. NCBI lineage: Eukaryota > Viridiplantae > Streptophyta > Pinopsida > Pinales > Pinaceae > Picea > Picea glauca. The sequence continues at coordinate 1,089,130 of JZKD02S2145907.1, forward strand.
ACATTTATGAGTGCCAACATGCACCCCAACATAAGGAATATGGATGATGTCTTTTGCACAACATGAAGGAGGATGTCAAGGTCATTAGTCAAGGATGTGGTTCTTGGAATGGCCATAAGGAAGCACATATTTTGAGTGTTTAATGTGCAATATATGAGGTAGGGAAGTGTTGGGAAGAGAATCATTTGAGACCATATTAATATGATGTTGGATATGGATTGAAGGGGAAAGTCTTGGTGTTTGAAAAAAACACCCTCATAAAGGGTAAGATACCAAATTCAAGTGAGTCATATATCAAATTGGTATATGAAGCCCCTTGTTTGTGGGATAAGGGACCCCTTCTCAGAATGATTTGAATACCAAATTCTACTAAAGTATACATACCCTACCCAGTATACATACCCTACCCCTATGGATTTGAACCTGTTACACTTACTATTTTAAATTAAATGTAAATATAACTTATATATATATATATATATATATATATATATATATAATAAATATAATAAATATATATTAGATTCACCATACAATTATGGAGCACTATTACTATATTTTTATTTAGATGTAAATATATATATAACACTACATATATCTATATTAACTTAGATATGAACATATTTTTATATAGATGTATTTACATAACACCACATATATCTATTTTAACTTAGGTATGAACATATATAATGACAAATTTTTAAGATTATATTATTGAATGTGAATATATGACACTACATCTATTTTAACTTAGATATGAACATATATATATTTTAACTTAGATATGAACATATATAATGACAATTTTTTAAAATTATATTATTGAATGTGAATATATGACACTACATGTATTTTCAACGTAAATAAAATTATTATTACATAACATATATATTAATTTAAATATACGCTAACAAAATTCATGGAAGAATTTAAACTATGACAATTTATACATTTAAGAAGTGTATAAACAGACATCACAACACACTTGAAAGACGAGAGTATCCATAACAAACCAAAACCAAACCAAAACCGTCTCCTCCTCCTTTTCTTTCGTTAATAACTTCAATGCCTGGATCCCCCACAAGAGAACCGACCCTGAAATTTACCCAGTACTCTGAAGTCCCCTTTCTGTGACATCTGAAATCCAATCTAGTATTAAGAAGACCCCATTCTGAAACGTCTAAAATAGCACTGTTACGTTGAGGTGAATCTGTTTGATTTTCACCATTGCCCTCTGTCAATTCCTTAAAGTCCTTTCTAGGTCCCACTTTTTCTCCGATGGCACTTTGAAGAAAATTATTGATGTACCTTTTCTCCTGCTCTAAACAGACAATATTATCTTTCAACTCTTTCTTCTCTTTATTCATTTTTTCTTCGATCTATAATTTTTTTTTTCTCTGCCACTGTGGTTAGTTTGGCCATCTTTAACTTGAAGGCCCAGCGCCACAAAATTGTTGATGGGTCCTCAAACAAACCAAACCTACAATCTACAATCTGATTAAGCTCATCAACTTATTTTTCTCAATGCAAATACAATTTAAAAGAAAACACATATATTCAATCTTCAATATCATGATTGTCCAATCCCCGTTCCAATGATTTGTGTTTTGAAATTATGTTTTTTTTTTTAAATTTAAATATATAATTTGTTTTTAAAGCACAAACAGAAATCCGTATATAATTTGATTGTAGATTTGGATCATCTAAAAACAAAAAAACAAATTTAACTATTGCCTCTAAGAGCACAACCACAAATTTAACTATTGATTTTATCGTTAGAATATTCAATTAACCAAATCTACAATCCATTAAGGATAGCCAAAAACACATTTTGAATAACACACTCAAAATAACATAGTTTCAACTTTTGATATCTTGGTCCTTGAACATCCTGTTTAAAATCGTTTTTGGAACAAAAATATCTTTCAGAGGTAACCCACTATTTTTTTATGAATATTTTGATAAAATAACATAGTTTCAACTTTTGATATCTTGGTCATTGAACATCCTGTTTAAAAACGTTTTCTGAAACAAAAATATCGTTCAGAGGGAACCCACTATTTTTTTTTTAATATTTTGTTAAAAATGTTTAAGAAATTTTTTTGATTGTTGTGACATGGGTTTTTCTATTTCTTATTTTTAAGCAAAAATAAACAATACCCTTGGTTAGTTCTTTATGGTAAGTTTGAAAATGAAAAACAATAATTATTTAAACCTATAATAAAATCACTTTACCTAATTTAATAGTGATAAACTCTTCTCAACATAAAACAAAAATTATTACATTCAAAATTAATGTATTTATAAATAGTTATCCAACATTTCTAAAAACTCACAACCAAAATTATCTTAATTGTTTGGTTGTAACTTCATATAATCCATGTTCTCTATTTTGGCTTGCACCCCATGTGCCCTAGAACAAGTTTCCCAAGTTGTAAATCCATTGCATCGATTTTCTTATGAAATCTTCAAAATAATGAGTATCTCAAATATATACAAAATCATGTGGTTAATGTAGCAAATGATTTTTATGGGATAGAAATTCTTAGAGATTTTGCATTGATATATCATTACATTCCAATGACAATCAATATATCATTAGTTAGTGACAATATTGTTTTTGATGTTTGGAAACTATACAAAAAGATAGAGAACAATGTATCAATGAAAATTTACATTTACTTACATAGTATTGATGACTAGTGGTATTGAGCTTATGCATTTCATGTAATTTTTAGTTATTTTTTATTTTTTTTATTTGTTATTTTCCTTTCTTAATTAATAAAGTTTTTTATTTTCACCATATTTATATAATTCATAATTCATGATAATAAAGTTTTCTATTTTCAGAAAAAATATATAATTTATAAACTCTAAATTTTAGATATCATTATAAATATTTTAACAATATAATTAATATATTCAACCATTATTAAACACAATAACCTAATTTCCAAATTCAATGTAATAATTTTTGTTTGTTTATGTACTCAATAAAAAGAATAAAGAAAAAAATGAAAAGAAAAAGGGAAAACAAAAAAGATATTTGTAAATACATATTCAATGAGTATCCATAAACATATTAAATACAATGAGATTTCTTAAAAGAAAAGACACATACATGATAGTTTTATTTAGGTTATTTTTCAATATTATAATATATTATATTAACCAAAAGATATATTTTTAACATATCTAAATGAAGAATATAGGAACATAAAACAAAATGATAATTGTAAATGCATATTTTAGTTGGTAATATTAAAGATAATGAGATTTTTTAAAAGAAAAGATTTTATTTATCTTATTTTTTAATATTATAATATATTATATTAAGTGAAAGATATATCTTGAACATATTTAAATGGATAATATAGATCTTTATGCAAGAAGGGGTGGAGTGAAAGTATGTTTCGATTTGTCATAATGAATTTAGAGTGAAAATGTGTTGTGGTTTGTGATTTATGTTAAAAATATATTTTTATTTGTAATAATGAATTTAAAGATCATGGATGCATTATTGAGGTTGAAGGTTATTGTAATCAAATATCTTGTAATTAATAATTGTTTTCATTCTAATATTCTTAATTTTTAATATGTACTTAAATAGGTTTAAATCATTGTTAGTTTTATAGTTCCAATGGTGCATGGAAACATCTACATCACTAGATTTTTTTGAAATTTGTAGCTGAGCATTGTATTTCATATATTTTCCAAATATTTGTGTGCATGCAATGTTGTGTCGTAACCCATGTAACTAGATACCTTCCATACATTCAAATGTGATACTCATTTCCCTCCCTACACCTATATTGAAACAATAAGGTTAACATGAAATCCACCTCTAACCAGTGTAGTGTATATATACTGTGAATATTCATAAATTGAATTAATTTCTTTGCAAATAGTCATTTCTATTTAATCAATCTAGAAATCGAATTTATTTGAGAATTTCATATAGGTTGTGGGAAAACATAATGAGTTCACTAATGGATAAAGGTAAATTGTTTGTAGTAAACAAGATCACCCATATAAAAAAAATGAGCACATATGTTATAGACATTGATATGAGAAATGTTATCAAAAAAGTAATCACTCTAGAGAGTTTTGTTGACATAATCAACTCTTGTAACCATGACCTACCAATTGGAAAATTGTATTAATAATTTTGAAGGGTCAAGAGATACTCTTTAAATCTTTAGCTATCTATATTTCAATTCTTCATTAGTTTGTTTCCTTTTTCTCTCCTTACATGCTTTAAAAAACACTCACTACAAAAATGGATTAATAATAATGCATTATCATTCATAATTGTCTAAGAGTAATCAATATGTGAGCAGAGTCTAATTTGTTTGATTAATAGTTTATATAGCGTTTTGAGTGATTAAGAGTATTATATATCATTTTGAGTGTGAGACCTAATGATTGCATGTAGAAACAATAATGAACTTGACATTCTAGATGTACCTTCCATCCATCACGCATTTTCTCATTGTGGTAATCATGGACTCTTCATTGTTTTCTTGAGTACTAATTCATGTTTTTATGGGTTTCCTAATTGTCTCTTACTCTACTAGTGGAACTACATCTCAATATTAAATTACATGCGAGGCCACACTATTAAGAAGGTAAGGGTTAACTACCTCAATTAAGGCTACATGGATTGAAATTAGCAATGGAGCTATTATAATGCTAATTACCTCTCTTCATCAATAAGGCTTAAGAGATAATTAGATAATTGAGATTAGAGTTAGAGAGTAGAGTGATTCACATGACCCAAAGAGCTCTCTAATTTAATATGTCCTTGCTCCTAGAATTCAATATTAGTAAACCTAATGATAAATAGATTGTGGGATGAATAAAATTACAATTGGATCTACTTCTCTTGACTTGATTTTTAAATAGAAAGGATAGATAATTCCTATAGCATTCAATATTGAATTATTAATACTTATAGTGTTGGAAGTAAATGCATCAAAATTTGCCATACATCAAAATTTCTACATTAAAAAAAACAATATTATAATCGATGTTATTGAAACATAAAGCATATTAAGTGAAATGATATGGGATCATTGATTCTCTCATATTGTCATGATGATAACGAGACCAACAACAATTTATTATTCCACTCAAAGTTAGCCAAAACACTCTAGTCTTTTCATGTATGCAAAGTATGTTTAAATAATATGATATTAATCTTTTTATTTCTTTACAAAGTATGTTTAAATAATATGATAGTGTTAAACATATTTAAAGATGTTTTTAATGGAAATTGAAATTGCAAATAAAATAAAATTCCTGCAAAGTCTAAAATAAAACTTTAAATTAACATTCAATATTATTTAAATTAAATAATATAATATGTGTTAAGTTTTCTTTGTTCAACTTTATAACTCACCAAAATATTAAAAATAGAAGAGCTAAAGTAATAGTAAGTCAAAGAATGCTACATTAAACTCAACAAAACATTCAAATCAAAACACTATGCTATATGAAGCGCCTAAGGCATAGACTAATAATGAGAAATAACAATCATGCCGTAACCCTGACCAAACTGTAAAGGCGTAGACTAATCATGAGAAATAACAATAATGGCGTAACCCTAACGAAACTGTAACTTTACGCCCAATTAAGGGAATCGTAGCCATTTCTATTTTTATATACTTTTACACTATATTTTACAATAGGATACCATATAAGGGAAACCGAACCTTCGCAAGGTGTTCCATCGCCAAAATTCAATTATGTTTAACAATAAAGCTCACGCTTTTTACCCATCTTGGAGAAACCCTGATTAACCGGTTGCAGAGTTCACTGAGGCCAATACACGTGAATGCCACTTTACGAGCGCATATACAAGTTAATACATGAACCATTCATGTCAGAGCAGATTCGATCCTAACTATTCCTGAAAAAGTGACCTGCCAGTTATTTCCATATAAAGCAAAATGGTCGGTGAAATGATCTTGTGACTTTGCTTTGCTATGGCGGATAGATACGAAGTAGCGGAATACATTGCATCACAGCTTTAAATTATATGGTTTGTTTAGGTTTAAGTAGAAGGATCGAGACAGTACAACACGCAGAGTGGTAGGTAATTAGCGCGCAGACATCCGAAAATTAGGCTCCAGCCTGTACAACAGTCTTGTCTGTATGCGATTAGGTTTTTTTTCTTCATTTTCTCAGCCGGGATTCGGAAGTAATAAGGACATGTCGCGACTCGCAACCCTTCTGTTGATGGATAGAGTGGCCATATAAGAAATCTCGACCTCTTTTTATGTCTCGATTAGATAACTAGCCAGCCATTTAATTCGTGGCTGATGAACGTCAAACGCCATGATAACCCGTCAAAACTTGCCAAAACGCCATTCTACATACTACCGTCAGTTATATTGCATTGTAGCTTATAATTAGCAAGCCTGGGAAATATGTAAACGAATTTCCATATGGTCACATGCACATGCATGCAACTATATTAGGAATGTGCATGCATGCACTCTTTTGTGAACAGATTGTGTAACTAGTGGATCTAAGCATACTCATAGAGGTGAGAGTGCAATGTGTAGTGAGTGTGTGAGAGCAAGATTCAATAGTGAGGTGTTGTGTGTATGAGAGGAGAGGATGGTTGTATGCCTGTGCAGACTATTGTAATTCTTGAATAATAAGAATATGAATATCATTGCCCGTGTTTTTTCCTGTATTGGTTTTCGACATAAATCATTTTGTCAATTGTGTGATTGTTGCTATGTTGTGTTTGGTTTGTTGTTCTCAGTTTTATGCTCTGTTTTTTCTTCCACTACCTAACAAGTGGTATCAGAGCTCCAAGTGAGGAATCCAATTCATGAGTGAGCTGCAGGGCGATTTCTGTAAAAGAGAGCTATGTTTTGGGATGTTGTTCTGGTGAGACAAGGATGTGAGTGTAAAAGCAATGGTATAGAAGAAAAGGCATGACTATTCGAAGATCATCGCATGCAAAGGAAGCGATAACTAATTTTCATTGCTAAATACACCTTGTGGGGAAGCGATAACCTTGGTACACGGGTATATGCACAGAACTAAATATTTGCAGAGAACTTGAAAGATGCAGAGTTCTAAGTTTGAGGTGGACAAATTCAACAATAAAAATAGCTTTGCGCTATGGAAGCTGAAGATGCGGGATCTGTTTGTGCAACAAAGATTGCAAAAGACATTGGCTCGAAAGATAAAGAAACCGACAAGCATGATAGATGAGGACTCAAAAGATATGGATTCAAGAGCTCTCAGTACCATTTGATTGTGTTTGGCAAATGAAGTGTTGTTTAACATCACTGAAGAGTAGACAACAACAGGTTTGTGGAAGAAACTTGAGAGTCTATATATGAAAAAGTCCTTGACAAACATAATCATCTTGAAGAGGCAATTGTATAGCTTGTGGATGAAAGAAGGTACAAAAATTGTTGATCACTTGAATATTTTCAATACTCTGATTTGTCAATTATCTAGTATGGACGTAACGTACGAAGATTAGGACAAGGCAGTTTGTTTCCTGAATCTTGGGATCATCTGGTCACAACTATGTGGGTTATCTCAACAAATATCATTGATTATGACACTGTTGTGGGAGCTTTGTTGTTTGAGGAGATGAGGAAAAGGTCCAGTAAGGAAACTTCAGCAGCAAAATAAATGGTGGTCAAAGGTCAATCTACAAAAGGAGGGCAAGATCAGAAAGGTACAGTGAGGTCTAAGTCAAAAGATAGTAAGGGTAAGAGAAAATGTTGGTTCTGTGGCAAATCTCGGCATCTCAAAAATGATTGTTGGAAAAGACAACAAGGCAACAACAAGAGTGGTGATGGTTGAGTCACCGTGAAAGAAAAAAAAATGTATTTACCTTGGAGTTGTAAAAATTATTGATTACATGTAAATGGGCATATGTCTGTAGGACCTGGATAGGCATGCATACCCCTGGTTTATTGGGTCACCTATGAAAAATATAGACATAGATTTAGGTAGATTGAATATGTGGGGGGGAGAAGGGGGGCATGTTTGTTGTGTTAACTTTGACTCGGTGAAAGAGTTAATGAGTTAAATTTGTTTTTAGGTCAAAGAATATGGTTTTTCGAGTCCATGTTTTTTTGGGTAACCTGTGGTATTGTTTCCATGGATTGCATGTAATGAATTATTATAAAAGGCTTGGTAAAGTCCATTGTAAATGGGCTTGCAGGTAAGCGGTGAAGGCTTACTTAGTTAGCTTGATCAGATTTGGTCAAGGGAATGTTCATGTTAAGGTGGAGAACTAAGACTCCAGTGTGAAGTCCCTTGAGGTGAACAGTAAAGGTTTACTTGGGTTGGTTTGGATAGATTTGGTCAAATTTGTTCAAATGCAAAGTTCTAGATGGAGCAGTGTGTCTAGGTTAAAAAGGTGGGTCTGTAGAAAGGATGATGTGTTGGCAAGTCAATCAAGTGTTTGAGAATATATGATGAAGGTAGTCTCATATCCATGGAACTTGGAAAGTATTTCAAGAAAGCTGGGATCGAATAGGCATGTTTAGTAATGTCAAGTTGCAGCAATAGTTGTGGACAGGAGCGGTTATGCTATCTGGTAACTTGATCACCATCGGTTGAAAAAGACAAGAATATTCAAGAAGAGGTATAAACAAGTCATCTGGTGATGTTGGCACAAGGGTAGACCCAGGGTTCAATGCTACAACAACACACCAACAAATCCCTAACTACCGGCCCTTTCGGCCACACCTGCGAAGTAGATGAAGTCTCACCTGAGGTAAAGGCAGGGGTGGTTACAAGACTCAGGTGTTTGCAACCTTAGTTGGGACACATATATATGATTATAATACTTAATAAAGAACTTAGCATGATCATTTCCTCAATATACAATCAATAATCACTTCGTTGATAAAATAGGGCTTTGCAACATTCACACTGATATAATGCATTTAAGCACTTAGCATCAATAGATAGGTCAGATCTAGCAGATCAATCACTCAACACATTCATATAGATCAGATCTAACATTCTTATACATCATTAGCACTAAGCATAAGCAAATCTATCTAATCGTCTTAAAGCACTTAGCAAAAGAAGATATAAACATATTAAGACAAACACAAAACAAGACAACACAGTGTTTACGTGGTTCACCCCCACCCTAGGGCTATGTCCACCAACTCTTCTTCTTTATTGTCTTCAGTTAATTGAGTACAGGCACAAAGCCATCAAAACCCTTACTCCACACAAGATGGATGATCTACGCAGCTCTCTAGATCTTTCTTCCTTGCGTTACAAAACTCAACCTTCCACAATCTATTACAAGGACCTGCACTTATCCCTACAAGTCTCTTACAGTCATGCACAAAGCACTTATAAAACCCTACTTGCACTTAGCATACATCATATAAATGTCGATCTCCAACTCCAACTTCGACTTCTTCTGACATTTCCTAGCCTTCTATTTATACATGCAAAATAGGCCTAAACATGGGTCAACCCATGGGTTGACATCCCATTCCTGTTACATTATCCTAAAAACCCAAAAAGGACCCAAAAGTGGGCAGAGATCCCTTGATCACCATTTCGTCTTGTGCTCCTCCTTTGAAAGGTTGTCAAAGCCCCAAAATAGGTCACTATGACCAAGAATCTCTCGAAACTTGGTCAAGGGCCAACAGGGCCCCAACACTCACATGTGACTTGTCTCAAATCACTCTGATCTGACAAGATATTCTTTGAAGGCCTCGAGCTTTGCTTGAGCTGCTTCAACCTGTTGTTGTGTGACGACCTCTTGCTCGGTAACCTCATGGATCATTGCATTGTTCACGGGCCCTTCCAAACATTGTTATGTTGTGATGACAATCTGTTCGAGCTCTGCTCCTCGACCTTCAACCTCTTTGAATAATTGACATGCCTTATCTTGCATTGGTTGAAGCTGTTGAGTAACTTCCATCACTTTGCTTGGAATCGTATGGATCTGCTACTGGGCGGTTTGTTTCTCCTGAGACCACTTCATTCTTTCCACGATCGATAAGGCCTTTAGTTTCTCCTGTAGTGTGTCTGTGTGCTGCTTTGCTTCCTTGATCTACGACTCTAATGCCTGTAACTTTGGATTCTCGATGAGGTTATCGTATGTTTAGGTGTTGCGGTTACTCAGTTGCTTGCACTCCAAGGAAAGAGATTTTAGTCTGTCAACTGTGTTGTGTGCAGTTGATTCTCTTTGGTATCTTACATCTTGAGGGGTCTCGGGCAGTGCAAAGCTCCAAGTCTACTATGCACTACTAGAGCTACTGGATTACTTCTTCAATTTGTGCCACCTTTTGTGGAACTCACTCTTTAGTCTTTGCTTCTATGACTTTCATAAAGCAAAGTGCTTTGTGAACCATTTCCTTTACTTTGAGTTGCTCTGTGAGCAATTGTTCTTTGATTTTCTATAGTTGTCCTCTTTCTTCATCCCACTTCACTTGTAAAGCAATATTTTCCCATTCTGCAATACTGCGTTGTTCTAGAAGGTCTCCCTGTACTTATTCCAAAGCCTAGGTAGCTTGTGTTGTTTCTTCCTAAGCTCGTCGAAGGAAAGCTTTGACTATATCAGCGATGTTGTGGAATTGAGTTGGCTCATCTCCCAGTTACGATAGAGGCGCAGTGGAGACTTCCCGGCTAGATTGTAGTGCCTGCTACATTCTTTGGAGCTCGTCCTTGATCCGATGGAACAACTCCTCCTTCTTAGCTTCTTGCTTCTCTGCTATCTCTAGTGAAGCATCATTCAGGGCTACTATGATGAAATCGAATTCGTCAGAGATGAGGATGGTCTGCATTTTGTTCATAGATGCTTTCGATTTCTTCCTAGAAGAAGGTTTCGGAGGGGAAACCTTCCTTTTCTTCGAGGGATCCTCCTCGTCTCTAGGCGGTGTAGCCTCGCCTTTATTTTGTTCAACTTCTATTCCATCTCTCTCTCTAACATCTCCTCCTTTCTCTACTAATATGGAAGTGGTCTTCATGGATGCACTATCTAAATCATGGACCTCTTCGGTCTTATTTATCTTGCTAGGTATGGGTGTATCGAGCGCAGTTTCTAGACTATCTAAATCAGACATCTCTGCAAGGTTGGATGGAATGAGGAGGTTCGCTGACCAATCCTTGGTAATTTCTTCTAATTCATTCTCTGTCAGCTTGTATTAATATTGAAGTTGTTTCTTGTGCTCGTTAGCGTGCACTGTAATATACTGAAACGACGGTCTGTACTGAATTTCATTAAAGCCCGAATCCTATGAAGGGCATTTGGCATGATGTGAGGCTCAAACTGGATAGCTAACTTCAGATGATTGTAATATGTGTGGAATATAAAATTTGACTGCCATTGCTTGTTCATGTCACTGGAATACCATAGTGTACTGAACTTCACGGCCAGAGGTTCAAAGGGCTTGATGTCGAGGAAGGTTGCACCTTTCGCAATCTCCCATGCGATGAAAGCAATCAGGATTAGAATCCAATTGATGTGGAACTCATATCCTTGTTTTTGTGCTTCCATGCAGTTTAGTTCCAACTGATTCTCAAGATACTTCACCGAATTCATTCGTAGGCCCTTTGGACACTTCCTTCTGAGGTCGACTACAAAGCTAGTCACTTGGGTGGGTCAGTTCTTGCAGACTAACTTTTCCACGATCAATTGACAGGCTAGGCGCACTATGTTGTTTTGGATAGAAGCTACCTTGTATCCTCATGTGCGTTTCTCGACATCGTCGTAGGTGTCTTTTATTCTTTGAGCTAAAGCGTGATCCATGGTTTTTTCGGGATAAAAATCTTGTGGGTCAGGTCCTCGCATACTCATCCCTGTGATCTGATTGATCAATGTCAGATACATTGTGATACGACGGTTTAACCACAAGTATCTGCCATGATAACAGGACAGTAGTAGCTTGACGCATGCATTCACTTCTTGGTTTCTTCTGAAGTGAGGAATCTTCAAGACATTAAGCAGTGTGGACTGCACAAGGTTATGGGTCCATGACTGAGGGATGATCTTTGAATTCTTTCCTTTTGTCCTGGTTAGGTACTTATGTGGGGCGACCATGTTTTAGACCTTCCTGTCACTGAGGTTGAAGTTGTTAAACTTCAACACTGTTATCTTTTCTTGATCTGCATGAACTGTGCATATCCCCTTCGGGAGGTATGCAGTGACTAATTCGTACTCAAAGTCGTTGGGCACACTATCTCGATTTATTGCGTTGCTTAGAGGTGGTAGGTAGGTGGGCAATATGCTCAGAATCAACTTAGCATTCACGATATCATCTCTTTCTTTAGCTCTCTTTTCATCTACGGGTCATGATGGTCCGGCTCGAGTAGTGGATGGAGAGGCTGATAGTCCTCTCGCCGATGATTCTTGTAGACCGATAGACAATCCTCCCTCCAACATGAATCATTCAGTCATCAAGTTGAGGAGTACTTATGTTACTGATTCTTCAACTGCGGTGAGCTTGTCAGACATACGTGCTCAGGATTAATGATATCGGGTTCACAATTAACTCAGATACTGCACTAAAATAACAACAATAGGGCAATGATCATTATATACAATTCAATTGGTCTGTGGGCTTGAATTCTTGGTTAGCAAAATTTTTCTCCTTGCATGGCGCGATGGGGTAAATAGGTAACTCGACAACAGTTCGCTTGTAATGGGTATGAAGCCTCATTAAATATTGTTATGTCTATTATGTCATGGTCCAATAGTATGGTGTCAAGATATAAATGCTTTCTGAACTGTTCGGAGTGGAAATCGAACGGATATATCGGTCCCAACGACTATATTGCCTCGCCATGGCAAGGTGCCATGTGTCGTTGTTCTAATATCCCGGTGAATCTCGAATTTTGTGCATTTTCCTTCTGTGAAGTTCTCTCTGGGACCTTCTGTAACTTTTCAAACTTATATCTCTTCTTACTTAGCATTATAGCCTTCTTTCCAGTGAGCTTTGTCTCAGTAGTTCATTTTTCATTCTGATTCTTATCTTTGGTGGCCTTAGCCACTTCGCGCTGCTAATATTCTTCCCTAGGGTTCCAGGATAATATTTCTTCTTTGTCTGGAATAAGTACTTCAATCTTTTATGGATCCTCTAATGTTCTTACAACTTCGACATCTGGGTTGTAAGTGTTAAATAACTTCGATCTACTCTCCTGTTCTTCAATCAAGTGTGTGATCCTTCTGATCATGAAATCTTTTAACTCCCATTTCTTCTGCTCCAAAACTTCTTCTTCTTCCTTTCGTCTGTCTTGATCTCTGTCAATCTAAGGCTTTCCTATTAACATGGTAAATGAGGCATTGTCTTCAACAAATTTAATAATCTCAGAATCTTCCTCCGTTGAAGTTCCATTTGCATTCATAGGTATCTAAGCAAGACTCCCACATAGGTTTATCAATTTTCCTCTAAATAACCCTATTCCTCCTAATGAATGAATCATAACAGGCCTTCCTATAGATCTCCAAGTTCTCTCTGTCATGATATTTACCTGTGTTTCCTCATCTAGAACATAGTCAATGTCGAAGTCTCCTATTCTTGCTTCGATGCATTCTTTTTCTTTAAATCTCTCTAATAATCTAACATGTCGGTGGTCATTCAAGGTTTCTTTCATCTCTAGAAATACCTTCTCTGATTCTTTCTGGGGTTCTGCTATAGCCTCAGTTTCTAGATCTGCCTTAGGGTTTTCTTGTCTTATGTTCATCCCTTCAAGATTAGCAATCATTCTAGGGAAATCCAACACTTCATGGTTCATAACCTTACAACAAAGACAACCACGTCTTCTTCGAGGTCATTCCTTCGCAAGATGTCCCAATCTTCTGCAACTATAACAGAGGGTGAATCCTCTCTTTCTTTTAAACGATCCCCAACTTCTCTTGTACTGCGCACTAGGATCATAGGAGAGAACCTGCAATAAATTCTTTTTAGGATCCTGCATCCATTCATTAGTCCAAACATTCTTTCTATGCAAGGTATAACATATCTTTCACTATTCTTATCATATCTACTCATATCAAATCTTCTTTCATATGTTAATACCCTAGTTTTCAAAATAGGACATACTCTATTAAACATACCTAGATCCATAATCTAGAAACAAACAAAAATCATGTATCTTACTTCTATAGAGCACAAAGATTTCATATATAGAATTTTTCTACTATTCCTACCTTTATCAAAGCACATAGCTTACACATTTTACATATCTTACCTCTCTTTAATCATAAATTCTTACTTTTACCTTTCTTTGAGCACAAAGCTTCCATATCTTGCTTCTTTCCTTCAGATCCAACCTCTTTTCTTAAGATCGGGCTTCCTTATTTAGCACAGAGCTTAGTAAGTTGAGTAGGACACTATGCACTAGGGCATAGATCTACACACATACCTTCTCATTTATTTACTTTAGTTCCCAACAATCACAGTTTCAGGTCTCGGCAACAAAACCATTTGTTGGCACAGGGGAAGATCTAGGGTTCAACGCACCAACAAAGCCCTAACTATCGGCCCTTTCGACAACACCTGTGAAGAAAATGAAGCTTCACCCGAGGTAGAGGCAGGGGTGGTTGCAAGACTCAGGTGTCTGCAACCTTTGCTGGGACACAGATCTATGATTATAATAATTAATAAAGCACTTAGCACCATTAGCTCCTCAATATACAATCAATAATCACTTTGTTGATAAAACAGGGCTTCACAACATTCACACTGATATAACACATTTAAGCACTTAGCATCAATAGATAGGTCAGATCTAGCAGATCAAGAACTCAACACATTCATATAGATCAGATCTAACATTCTTATAAATCATTAGCACTAAGCATAAGCAAATCTATCTAATCATATTAAATAACTTAGCAAAAGAAGACATAAACATATGAAGACAAGCACAAAGCAAGACAACACAGTGTTTACGTGGTTCACCCTTGTTGAAATAATGTAACTGTGAAGAGAATTCTTATTATTATTGGATTAAATCACCATTGCATATTAATCATGTCATTATTATTATTGTTGTTATCTGATTAATCCCCATTGTGGATTAATCATGTCGGTAATTGTATAAGGACCAAATCCCCTTTTGCGGATTGGTCATCGGACAATTACAAAGGGTAGCATAAGAAGTCGGCCCCAACAGTTATTATGGAAGACCCGTAATTAATTGAAGGTGGTTTTACCTACCCAGAGTGAGAGGTCGGCCCTCCCAGTTGTGACCTTCCACATGTGCCAGTCTTGTATAAATAAGAGGATAGCGCCTCACTTCAAACACACAACTCACTTGCTCATTTCTCTTATGAGGCAAGCTGCAATTACCAGAGAGAGGAGAAGAAGAGTGGCACATCTCTTCAGGAGGAATTTCTGTATTGGTTTGAGTTATCTCTTGAACATTGTATAATATATTTATGATAAGGAAGTTTTTGCTGGGTTTTCTTCCCCTAGAGGGTTTCCCAGGATAAATGTTGTGTCTCTTGTGAATGCGTATTTATCAGTGATCTTGTTCTTATTATGCTCTTATCTATTGAAATACAAAGAACTATAATAATGTCATAAACATTAACATGGTATCAAATCCAACCCGAAGAAAGCATTATTTGCAAGAGGAAAAACATCACTGTTGTAGCACCTGCAAATTAGGGTTTTGAAAAAGTATCTCTTTTCAGCCCCCTAACCTCCTAGAAAGTTGCGCCCTCCCCCCAGGATCAATTTGGCACCTAGATCATACATTTTTAGTGGTTGGATCTCCCGGAAAGTAAAACCCTAGTTTTACAAAAGTACCAGAAGTACCAAAAAACCAATACCAGAATTACGAGAGTACCAGAAGTACCGGAAGCACCGGTCCAGAAATATGCAAATCAGATTTGACGGGGTAAAATTTGGTTTTTCTCAAATCTGAGGAC
The DNA here is from genome assembly GCA_000966675.3 of Picea glauca. Taxonomy (NCBI): domain Eukaryota; kingdom Viridiplantae; phylum Streptophyta; class Pinopsida; order Pinales; family Pinaceae; genus Picea; species Picea glauca. The sequence goes on from JZKD02S2145907.1 coordinate 1,105,025, forward strand.
ACCAGGATACTGGCCTTAGCCAAGCGCACCTCCTAGTAAAGTCAAAATTTGATTTTGAGCATTTTCAATTTTTGGTTATTTTTGGTGCCGCAAGTACAAGATGGCTGCAAGCACAAAACTTGTTGAGAAACTAGAAGGCATAGAAAAATTTCGTGCCTGGAAGTATAGGATCAGTCTGATCCTTGCAGAGAATGACCTATCAAGATTTATCAAAGAAGAAGTGGAGGAACCTGAAGATGTTGTAGATAAAGCAAAGCATCAGAAGGACACAATCAGGGCTCAGAGAATCATTGCAGATTCAATCAAAGACCACCTGATCCCATATGTATCGTCAAAGAAAACTCTGAAGGAGATGTTTGATGCTCTGAGAAAACTATATGAAGGAAAGAACATCAATCGAAAGATGAATCTCAGAACTCAGTTGAAGAATACCAAGATGCAGAAAGGAGAAATTATTCAAAAATATTTCTCCCGAATCTTCGAAATAAAAGAACAGTTGAAAGCGATTGGAGACCCCATCGACAAAGACAAATTTGTAATAACTTCCCTAAATGGTCTCGCAAGACCTTCGGATGCCTTCATCCAGCTAGTATGTGGCAGAAAGGAGAAACTACAGGTTGAAATCCTATGGGAAGAATGCACCCAAGAAGAGACAAGGGTAGCCAACCATGAAGCACTACTAGTAAGGGATGATGATCAAGCCCTAGCTACTCATACAAAAGGAGGAACGAAGAAACCCTAATTCAAAAGGGAATCTCATAGAGAACCGCAACCATCAAACAAGTTCAACAACCAAGAATCTCATTCAAGAAATTTTCAGAAGAAAGGACAATGCAAGTGACGAGATCTCTCATCTATACAATGCTATCATTGTGATAAGATGGGACACAGGGTGAATAATTTTCCAGTCAAAAGAGAAGAGTACAAGAGGAAGCACAAAAGGAAACATGCTCACATTGCCGAATATGAAGAACCACCTATGAAGATGATTAAGGACCATGTCTTGATCTCAACTCTCTCAGGATCTGTATCACCTGGAGAGGACACATGGCTCATTGATAGCGGTGCATCAAAGCATATGACGGGTAAGAAAAAAACTCTCTCTTGTATTTAAGAAAAGAAGTTTTCTCAGAAAGTAACTCTTGGAGATGATTATCAATATCCCATCAAGGGAATAGGAGAATCAAACTACAAGCTAGATCCAGAAAACTCAATAACAATGAAGGATGTACTCTATGTACCAGGCCTAAAGAAGAACTTACTCTCCATATCAGCTTTAGACAAGAAAGGCTATAGAGTTTCCTTCATAGATGGAGA
>JZKD02S2145907.1:1128607-1142597 GCA_000966675.3 Picea glauca
CTCAAGATCCATCAATTAACTGAGGCAGAAATGGTTGAACACCAACTCAAGGGTATTTGCTATAATTGTGATGAAAAATATTTTATGAGGCACAAGTGTAAGGAACAAAATGTTTTTATGTCTATTTTTGAGGTTTTTTTTTATTAGGAGTTCAATTTTTACCCTATGTAAGAGCTACCCCAAGAATATGATCTTACTCTACCATATAATCCACCAAAAGTTGAACCACTAATTTTAGTGCACGCCCTCACTAGATTCTCAACTCCCCAAACCATCAAGTTAATTGGCTACATTAATCATAGGAAATTCATTGTCCTAGTTGAAAGTGGTAGCACCCATAAATTTATTCATCGTTGTATTTCCCAAGAAATTAATTTCTATATCTATGCAGTCAACACTTTTCAATCATGATTATCAATGGTGGTTCCATGAAATGTGGCAGGCATTGTGAAAATGTAAACGTACAAATTGGTCAGTACCACTTGAAATCTAATATGTTTTCTATCAACATGGGAGGTTGTGAAATTATTCTCAGTGTTGAATGGTTGTGCACTCTCAGCCCCATCCTCGTGTATTTTAATGACCTAACCATGCAATTCCAATAGGAGGGATAGCAGTATAAGTTCAAAGGCCTCACAACAAGATCACTTAATATCATCAATTCTCATTGAATGGAAAGGCTACTCAAAAAAGGTCATTATAGCATTATCTCCCAACTCCATTCCATTCAATTCATTGAGACACCCTCTATGCACCCTAATCTACAATCTATACTCTTCCAACACCAATATATGTTTAACACTCCCCATGTGGTTCCCCCTTCCCGAGGTGACCATGATCATTCCATTCCTCTAGTACCATGCATTCTTCCTCTCAATGTTCGACCTTATCATCATCCCTTTTCTTAGAAAAATGAAATTGATAAAATTGTTCAGGGGTGCAATCCATCCTAGTACCAACCCCTATTATTTTTCGGTAGTAATTGTACTCAATAAAGAAGGAACTTGGTGCATGTGTATTGATTTGTGTGCCCTCAACAAACTCACAATCAAAGAAATATTTCTCATTCATGTCATTGATGACCTTTTGGATGAATTGAGTGGTGCTAAATACTTTACGAAACTTGATCTCCTTTCTAGATACCATCAAATACATATAAAAGAGGAAGGCATTCTCAAGACTTCCTTTATAAATCATGAGGGTCACTATGAGTTCTTGTTCATTCCCTTTGGCCTATGTAATTTCCCCTCCACTTTTAAAAGTCTCATGACTCATGTCTTATGCCCTTTCCTTCATCATTTTTTTTTTGTTTTATTTAATGATATTCTCATATATAGTCAAACTTGGCAATCCCATCTCACCCATGTGGATTAATTTATCCATCTACTGTCTAAGCACAAACTTTTTCTCAAACAATCTAAATGTGCTTTTGGAGCCTCTGAAGTTGAGTACTTGGGTCATATTGTTGGAAAGTATGGTGTATATATGCATCCTAAGAAAATTGAAGCTTTAAGGGATTGGCCTTGCCTTAAAACTCTTAAAATATTGTGTGGTTTCATAGGTTAACGAATTATTATCACAAGTTTGTTAAAAATTATGGAAAAATTACAGCTCCTCTCACTGCTCTCCTTAAAAGGAATGATTTCAGTTGAAATCATGTTGTTGATCGATCCTTCCAAACCTTGAAAGAGGCTATGTGCATGAATCTTATCCTGGCACTACCAAATTTTACCAAGACTTTTGTCCTAGAATGTGATGCCTCAGGTAAAGGAATTGGGGAAATCCTCATGCAAGATGGTCGACCTTTGGATTTCACTAGAAAACAATTGTCCGAGTGATATTTGGGCCAATCAACCTATGAAAGGGAAATTTTGGCTATTATACATGTAGTGAATCACAGGTGTCCTTGTCTATTGGGGAAATACTTCCAAACTAAAACAGATCATTGTAGCCTCAATTGTTTTCCGGAACAAAAAATTTCATCCCCGGGGCAACAAAAATGGGTGACCAAGTTTTCTCTATATGATTATGAGATCATTTACAAGAAGGGAAAATAAAATGTGGTTTTTTATATTCTTTCTAGAAAATATGAACAATAAGAGTGCCTATTTTTCCTCTCATTCATTGTAGCAGACTGGATTTAGGACATTTTCCAAGAATGCTTGCAAGACCACAAAATTTCTAGCTTGATCCAAAAATTGCAACAAGATTCTCAATCTTTTCCACGGTACTCTTGGCACAATGAAGATATTCACTATAAAGGTCTCATGTATTTAACAAAAGTCAAACCTTAAATCCACGATGATCTCTAAGTTTCATGCTTCAGCCACAACTAGGCATTTAGACTTTAACAAAACCTATGAATGGGTCAAGCGTTCCTCTTTATGGGAAGTTATGAAACATGACATATGTACTTTTGTGCCTAAATGTGATACCTATTGAGTATGTGTTGTATTATTTTCATGAGTAGTAGTTTTCTTGCCTCGAGAAACATGTCACATGCCTCAGGAAACATGTCACGTATTTAGCTGGTTTTTCGGCACATGGTTTTTGCTGATGGTTTTCTATTTCTGGTTAAGGAATTAGGGTTTTGGACTAATCCAAGTCATTGGGTTAGGGTGTTGGATGTCGTTGGATCTTATATGTATATGGTATTGTAAAAAATGTATCACAGATGAATGAATATAGAATAAGTTGGTTTTCTCGGTTTGGGTTTCCAGGGGAAAAATCTCTATGTAATATTTGTATTTGCCATTGTATATTTTATGTTCTTTTTTTGAATATCTATTTGCAATAGATATTGTACAAGGTTATAATCTACATTTGGTATCAAAGATTTATTGGCTTCAGGGGGACGCCTTTGTGGTCAAGGGTTTGGATCAAGACTATGATAAGCCTTGTTATAGTGGGAGATCTGTGGTATTGATTTTTCAGGTGAAAAGAAATGGCAAACAATTTGAAGATGGATATTAAGAAGTTTAATGGGAAAATTTTTGAGCCATGCAATCTCAATATGAAAGATCTGTTGGTGGATAGAGATCAATGGATCATGGTATATCCAGTTATTTCACCTACAAGAACTTTAAAACATGACTGGAAAAAGTTGGATCGGAAGGAAAAGAGCACAATCTGATTGTGTCTCTCCAATTCAGTATTATTGAATGTGTTAGAGGAAGATACAACCAAGGATTTATGGGAAAGGCTGGGGAAGTTGTATAAATCTAAGTGCCTAATGAATAAACTATTCATGATAAAGAAGTTGTATAACCTGAGGATGAGAGATGGAGACTCGGTGGTGGATCATTTCAACGCCTTCAATATGGTGGTAAGTCAGTTAGTATCTATTGAGATTAAAATTTCAGATGAAGATAAATGTATCAGTTTACTATGTGCTTTACCAGACTCATAGGATAGTTTGGTTGTGGCCACATGTATATACTTCGTTGAAGTTTGAGGAAGTGGTATCATCTTTGTTGTTAGAGGAGATGAGATGAAAGAATATGGAAGGACATATCACAGCAAGAGGACGTTGCCAGGAAAGAAATAGATCTAATTTGTCAAGTGGGAGATCTAAGTCTAAGGGTAGATCTAAATCTCTCAGAAATTTTGTAAGGGTATGTTGGAGATATGGAAAACAAGAGCACTACAAGAAGCAGTGTAGATCCAAAGTTGAGAAAAAGAAGGGATCTAAATAATCTCATTCTACAGAAGAAAATACCTCCAAGGAAGAAGGAGGGGATCTGTACTTATATTCTTCAACACACATGCAGATCATGAGGCATGGTTGGTTGACTCTGGCGCATCCTTTCATATGACTCGCCACGGGGAGTAGTTCTGCGAATATTAAAGGTATGATGGAGGTAATGTTTTCTTAGGTGATGATTCGACAACTAGAATCATAGGAAGAGGAAGAGTCAAGTTGAGGCTCATAGATGGAAGGATTAGAACACTTCCCAGTGTTCTGCACATCCCAAGTTTGGCCAGAAATTTGATTTTTGTAAGAAAAATGGACGATGCAGGGGTAAAAACAATATTTGAAAAGGAAACCTACATAATGGTTTGAGGAGCAATGGTGTTGATGAAAGGAGTTCAATTTGGAACTTTGTATAATATGGAAGGAATCACTATTAGTGATGGGTGTAATATTTCCATTGTTCCTGATATTGGAGTTGAAGAAGAAAGAACTGCTACAGTCTCTGGAGAAAAGGTTATGCGATGGCATCAAAGACTGGGGCATATCGAAGAGAAGGGTCTTTGACTACTACATGGTAAAGGTATGGTTGAAGGTATGTCTAACTACTCTCTAGATTTTGATTTCTATGAAAATTGTCTATATGGGAAGCAAAATCGGGTAATATTCCCCTCTGGTGCAAAGAGGGAAGAAGGAATCATACAACTAGTTCATAGTGATGTTTTTGGACCTGTTTCGGTCCCGTAATTGGTAAAATATGTGTACTACATCTCATTTGTTGATGACTTCTGCAGGAATACTTGGATATATTTCCTCGAGAAGAAATATGAAGTCTTTGATAGGTTTAAAGAGTTTAAGGCTCTTTTTGAGAATCAAACTGAGAAAATAATTAAGGTGTTGAGGACAGATAATGGCGGAGAGTTCTACAAAAATGAATCTGAACAATTTTGTAAGAAGTGTGGTATAGGAAGGCAGAAGAATACTCCACATACACCTCAGCAGAATGGAGTTGCAGAAAGGATGAATAGGACGCTGATGGAAAAAGAAAGGTGCATGCTCAGTGGTGTCGGGTTAGGGAAAGAATTTTGGGTAGAAGAAATGGGTATTGCATGTTACTTGGTCAATAGATCACCCTCATCAATGTTGGATGACAAGACTTCACAAGAGGTATGGACTGGTAAAGAAACTTCTCTCACACATCTTAAGGTATTTGGCTGCGATGGATATGTTCATGTTCCAAAGGAAAACATGAGTAAGCTGGACAAGAAGGCATAAAAGTGTATCATTATTGGATATATATATGGTCTCAAAGGTTATAAGATTTGGAACCAAGAAGCTAAGAAGGTAGTGTATAGCCGATATATGGTATTTAGATAAATGAAGGATGTTGTTAAACATGAATTCCTACGAAGTAAGGAAGAACCAAAGAAAATAGAGTTTGATTTAAAGGATGATGAATCAGACTCTATAGAAGAACATGAATCAGAAGATGAAGATCCTCATACTCCAGTATTGAGGAGATTGATTCAATAAAGAAGGCTACCGAAAAGTTATACTCCATCTTATTTTCATTCAAAGTTTTTTTTGTCTATTATTGATGATGATCCTAGAACTGTCAGGGTGGCAGTGGATTCAAAAGATGGAAGTCTCTTGAAAAGGTTCATGGACGAAGAAATGGCATCTTTGGATAAGAATGAGGCCTAGGATCTAGTGGAGTTTCACACTGGAAGAAAAGCCATTGGCATCAAATGGGTATTTAAAAAGAAGTTGAATGTAGAAAGAAAAGTGGAGAAATACAAATCTCGGTTAGTAGCAAAGGGTTATTCCCGGGTTGAGGGAATTGATTTTGGTGAGATTTTTTCTCCTGTTGCTAAGTTAACCTCTATAATATTTATGTTATTTGTTTTTGTTGCATTTGATTTTGAAGTAGAACAGATGGATGTGAAGACAATATTCCTACATGGGGATCTGGAAGAATAAATCTATATGAACCAACCATAAGGTTATGTTGTGAAGGGAAAGAAGGAGTTGGCATGCAAGTTGAAAAAATCCCTGTATGGTTTAAAACAATCACCAAGGATGTGATATCAAAAAATTGATACTTATATGCTAGGACTTGGATTCAAAAGAAACAAAGAGGATCACTGTGTCTATTTTAAATTAATTGGTGATCATTTGATTTATTTGGTCGTGTATGTGGATGACATGTTGTTGATAGGATACAACAAGGATATTATCCAGGATGTGAAAACTCAATTGTCCTCTAAATTTGACATGAAGGATCTCGGTGCTTCAAATTTCATTTTGGGCATGGAAATTAAACGAGATCAGAAACTTAGGGTTGTTACATACACCCACCCTTCCAGAAACTTCGTCCCAAAGTTAAAATATTTTATGATACAAGGGAAAAGACACATGGTTCACACATTCATATCCAATAACCAACATTATCAATACGTAAGCCAAGAAAACTCATACATACTAGTGTACATGTACAAGAAATGCATGTGTAGCTAGTACATACAAATCTCGTGCATGTACTAATAATAATAACTATCACCTCTATAGTAATTTATGTATGCATCAAATCCAATCAACAGGACTATTCATTTTATAAAAGATAATAAACCAATCAAATGTTTTTGAAATCCCATAATTACAATAATCTAGCTCAACAATGTTATTTAGACAATTGTAATTTAGTTAAGTAATTATGAATATTCATATATACACATTTTCTTTTTAGAAGGAAAAACAATAAATTCCACCATAAGGAAAATCTCCATACACTCTCAACTATTTATATTCATCCTTCCTCCCTAATTTACTTCCATCTTCCATTCCTATCCTTCCTCAGCTGCACTATCTTGGAGTGTAAGCAGAAGTGTCACTATCTTGACCAAGCTTCCCCAGCAGGCAACTGACAGTCATCATCACACGTCTAGGGAATGTGAGATAACACTGTCCTCCCATGACTCCAGGTTTCGGAGGATACACGGTGGGAACTTCCTCCACCCCTCCTAATAGGACTAGGGTCCACACCCTACAATGGAATATACAGTGGCACCATGTTGTTGGGAATTTTGTCATCATTTATTCAGTTTTAGGCAGTCTCACCACCTGAAATCCTACACTGATCCACATATCATAGCAATGCATTCAAACCAATACAATTTCACATACAAAGATTAATACCATATTGTTTCTTGGTTAGTGGTCATGAAATCCATTTTCTTTATCACTATCCCTTGGCTATTTCATAGCCCAATGACCTGCAGATTAGTCTGTAACTCAAACTCATACATATCTATGCATTATCATCATGTAATTCCATGCAACCATAATTTCAATTCAATATCCACGTACCAACAACTTTAGCATCAAAGTTTTCAAGTTAGAAATAGATCTCATAATATCTTCATAACTCAATTAACATTACCCATTCATAGAATTATCATTTAGATAATAGATTGCATCATATCCATCATCATTCAAATAGCATTTAAGCATTCATCAAATTTACATTGACATAATAGATCGCATCATACCCATCATCATTCAAATAACATTTAAAAATTCATAGAATTTACATTCACATAGTAGATCGCATCATATCCATCATCATTCAAATAACATTTGAACATTCATATAGGTTTCTATGTATTAAAAGTTCAAGTGTATCATTAATAGTTTCACTATGAATAGAGAATAAAGGTGATTAGGCCTCAAGTAATCCTACCTGTCTAATTCAAAAGGTGGTGTTACATACACCCAACCTTCGAGAAACATATTCTCGAGGTGGTCAAAAAAGTGAGGGATAATCTTGTTGTAATGTCTCGGCATCCTCCCAAGTAGAAAATCCTGGACTATACTTGTTCCACTCGACATTAACTTGGTCTACCAGATGGTTCCTAAGCTGTTAGACTCTATGGTCCAATATGCGTAACGGTTCTACCATGAGGGTTCCCGCGTCTGATACATGCAATTCCTTCCAATTTAGTTTATGTGATTCGTCAGCAACATAATGATGTAGAACATATACATGAAAAACATTATGAGTTGTATGCAAGTGGGGTGGAAATACGAGACAATAGGAAACGGGTCCAATTTTCTCTTGGATTTTGAACGGTCTTATAAATCGAGGTGAAAACTTTGTCCCATTTTTGAACTAAATGGTACTCTTATTGGGTCTGATATGAATGAAAATATGATCTCCGACTTTATAACTTCGGTCGGTCTTGTGTGCATCCACATAACTTTTCTGTCTATTCTGTAATTCCTTTAGTCTCTGCCTAATCTGAATCACCTATTCCTCCATCTCTTGAATCAATTATGGCCCAACTGTCACTCGGTATTCTAACCTCTCCCAACTCAATGATGTTCTGCATGGCCTTCCGTACAGAGCTTCGTAGGAAGACATTCTGATGGAGCTATGAAATTTTTTATTGTAGGCAAACTCTACCAAAGGTAGGTACTTCTGCCAATGGGTTTGATTATCCATAACATACATCCTAAACATGTCTTCCATAACCTAATTTACTCTCTCATTTTTCCCATCTGTTTCTGGATGATAAGTTGTGCTTAAGTTCAACTGAGTCCCCAACACTGACTGCAAACTTGTCCAAAACCTAGAAGTGAATCTAGAGTCCTTATCTGAAATGATCTTCTTAGGTATCCCATGAAAATGGATGACCTCACTTACAAACATGCATGCCACATCAATGACATTGTAAGTGTATCTAATCGGGATAAAATGAGCATGCTTGGATAACTTATCAACTATCACAAGAATGACATTGTGTCTAAGATATGTGAGCAACAATCCCACAACAAAATCCATAGAAATGACTTCCCACTTTGACATAGGAACATCATGTGGTTGTAGGAGTCATGTCGGGTGATGGTGGTCACCTTTCACTTGTTGAAACTCTATGCACTTGGAGACTAAATGGACTACATCATGCTTCATGCCTACCTAGAAGAAGATCTTCCTCATGTCTGCGTACATTTTCTTCACACTCGGATGCGCACAATAAAGTGCTATATGGGTTTCCTTCAATATGATGCTTTGAATATCCCCACCTTTAGGGATGTACATCCTTCCTCGATCTCTTAATAGTCTATCTTCTTCTGAACTATATCCTTCATACTTTGGATCTAATTGCCTCCCACTCTAGAGGTTTGAAGTAACCTTTAAATGCCAACTATCTCCAAGGATTTACATCAACACACATTCCCTCAGATTGACTTTTAAGGGTACCAAGGAGAATACATGTGGTCTCCTACTCAAGGCATCCACGACCACATTTTCCTTTCCCTTGATGTATGAAATACTAAAATCGTACTCACTCATAAACTCACTCCATCGTCTTTGTATGGCATTCATATCCCTTTGAGTGAAGAGATGTTTTAAACTTTGATGGTTTGTTTTGAGCTCAAAGTTTCACCCCACTAGATAGTGCCTCCAAAGTTTCAGAGATAGCATTACGGCTTCCAATTCCAAATCATGAGTAGCATAAAGGTCCTTGTGTTTCTTTAACTTCCTTGATGCATATAGTATCCCTCCTCCATCTTGCATTAGCATGGCCCCCAACCCTTGCTTCGAGGCATCTTTGCAGACTTTGAAGTCATTTTCCATATCCGACACTCGTAGAATTGGCGCACTAGTTAGTAACCTCTTAAGCTCGATGAATGCACTATGACATTCTTCTATCCATTCATACCTAAACCCCTTTTGTTGCAAAGTGGTGATGGGTTTCTCTATTTTAGGGAACCATTCCACAAATCTCTGATAATAACCTGCTAGCCCCATGAAGCTTCTTACCTCATGACCATTTTTCAGCACTGGCCATTCCATAATGGCCTTTACCTTTTCTGGTTCCATAGAGATTCCTTTGCTGGAAATGATATGAACTAAATAGTGGATTTATTTCTGGAAGAAGGAACACTTTGACAACTTCCCATGCAATTTGTTCTCTCTAAGATAGGACAACACCACTCGCAAGTGTTCCTCATGTTCTCTTTCGTTCTTGGAATAAATGAGGATATCATCTAAAAATACTTGTACAAAGTGGTCTAAGTACTTCCGGAATACACCGTTCATGAAGCTCATGAATACTGCTAGCGCATTGGTTAATCTAAAAGGTACTACAATGAAATCGTAATTCCCAAACCGAGTTCGAAAGGTAGTTTTAGGAATATCGCCTTCCTTAATCCTTAACTGATGATACCCTGATCGCGAATCAGTCTTTGAAAATATCGTTTCTCCTTTCATATGATCGAAGAGATCATCTATTTGTCGCATAGGGTACCTATTTTTCACTGTAGCATGGTTCAAGTCCCTGTAATCTATACACAGTCGTAAGGAACCATCCTTCTCACAAAGATTACTGGTGCACCCCAAGGTGAGACACTAGGCCTTATTAGCCCTAAGTCAAGTAGCTCTTTCAACTGCATCTGGAGCTCGCAAAGTTCAGGCACTGTCATCCTATACAGAGTCTTGGAAATTGGTTTTGCACCAGGGTTTAGCTCAGTAGTAAAATGAATCTCTCTCTTAGGAGGTAACCCTGGAAACTCATTCAGAAAACATCCTTAAATTTTGAGAATATGGGGTATTGATCTAAGGAGGGTCCTTTCCTTTCATTCACTGCTTCCACTACATAAAGTTGACACCCTTGCCTCATGCATTTCTTAGCCTTCATAGTTGAGATAAAGCATAGAGACACCTTTCTTTGTACACCATCGATCTCTAGTGGCCTTCCTTCATCATCAACACAAAGCACCTCTTTTACGAAATAGTTTACCATAGCTCGATGTGATTCTAACCAATCCACTCCAATGATTAGGTCATACATCCCAAGGGTAGTGACGTATACCTTCAACCTGGTAGTACACATTCCCAATTATACTAGACAATTATCAATGCTAAGCCCTATTGCTTATTATTCCCTCAAAGCCATGTTATTCCCTTGAATCCATCTCGACTTATTTAAAGTCATCATGCTCGTAGGCTGCCAACCCACTCTTTTCTAATGCAGATGGTGAAATGAAACTATCTGTAGCACCAGAATAAAAAAAATATTAACATTGATATGATTTAGCGTACCTGATGACTCCACCACTGTGGATTGATGTTCTTCCTGGCGATTATTAACTGCTATGTAAATCTAGCGGTTGCCACTTGATATTCCCATTGGGGCCTTTCCTTCTCTATGCACAAATCCTACTTGAAACTCTTGGCAGTCATGCTGGTAATGGGTTCCTCCACATCCCCAACATGTAACACGAGATTGACCCTACAGACTACTCTATGATAGTCTCTGGAATGAGTTCCTTCCCCTGGAACCCCTGCCCCTACTAGCTTCTCCCTAAGAAGTTCGTGGACCTCCCTGTGTCGTTGCTGATGGCTGGGATGCTGCACTCGCTTCCATTGAAATACTTATGGTGACTGTCCTTGGTACGACTCTATTACCATAAGGAGGTGGCCTAGAGCTCCCTCCCCTGGAGAAGGTCCTAGGGGCCTTCCCCATGAATCCAGGATGATGCGAAAAGGTCGATTGCATACCTCCATTTAAGTTCATGTGTTCCTCAACATAACGTGCATTTTCAACTACTTCCACTACTAAAGATGGTTTCCACATCCATACCATGGCCCTTATCTTAGGGTTTAACCCATAGACAAAGAATTCTTCCTACCATTGATCATTATCCATGTATGAAACATATTTCACCAACTCCATGAACCTAATCTCGTACTCTTCCACGATCTTGTTCCCCTATACTAGAGCATGAAATTCTCCCACCTAATGTTCCTCGTAGTAAGCTGGTAGATATTTCTTTCAGAACCTTTCCTCAAAAAGTTCCCAAGAGATGGTGTCTGGGGTAAGATGCAACTGCCTCTCCAGGTTGCCCCACCAGTTCAAGGCATTGTCCCTTAACTGAAAGATTTATATCTTCACCTTTGATGTTGAAGCATAGTGTCTTAAGGTGAAACATCTTGTCATTCCTTCCAACCATGCCTCTGCATGTTCATTGGCATGACCTCCGGTGAACTCTGGAAGTTTAATCTTTTGCATTTCTCTAGTGATGTCTTCCGGTGGAGGCCCTCCCCCTAAATCCCTTGACACTTCAAGATTACCCGTTCCAGATGGTGGGAGCTCCACTTCAATCCCTGCTGGATGACACCCCTTTAGAGTCTCATTTATGGCCTCCAAAGAGCGCAGGATGAGAGCTAATTTAGGCGATAGTGGTGGCGGTGTTGGCAGTCCCTGCAACGATGCCCCTCTGCCTCAATTTCCTTGAGTCTTAACCATCCTGTATAATTGAATCTACATCAACCAAAAATTTGTCAGGGAGAGTCTAAGGCAATTCACATTTGTGCAACTTAAACTTGAAAATAGGGTTAGGCGTAAGTTTTTTTTTTACTTGTATGTAAACAGACGTTACTCTCTTTAGGGGAAGTGGCTAGGTCAGGGTTAAAGAATCTAAGATCGATGTATTCACCTAAGAAAACTACTGACTCCCTCACCTAGTAGCTACGCTAACAATGTACCACACTCGCCAATTCCTCTAACTTACCTTCCTAATGTGCATGAAACCCCCTCCCCTTTTTATCATGGTTTAAGTCCTTAAAACTTTATTTTTTAAAACGAGTTAATGTGATCTTGAACATACTTAATGATTAAATTATGCACTTAAGTATTAACATTAATTACTCACTTTAATTAATTAATCATTAATATCATTAGTTGAAATAAAATTTAAATTTTTAAATTAAACTTTACTCTAAAATAATGATTTTGAAATAAACAAAACTAAATAAATTAACTTTGCTTTACCTTAAATTAAACTAAATAATGCTTTTGAGATAATTAAGTTTACAATTTAATAAAACTTTATTAACTCCTTCCTATGGGCAATGTGCAATGTACAAGCCCTTGTGGGCTCCTCCTTTGTGGCTTGGTGTGTTTTCTTGGCCACTGGGATTTGGTGCTTGATAGCTTGGTCATTGGCTATCTGATCTTTCCCAAGGCATTCCCTTTACCACAGGTCATGGGGTCGAATATCGTAAGCTCTTTTGCATTGGATTTATTGTCTGTGTGTTCTATGGTGTAGTGGTTAGCACTATGGACTTTGAATCTAGCGACCCGGATTCGAATCCCGATAGGACCTTTAGCCACAGTGGTGTATGGAACCTTCTTTCCAAAACAACATACACAAACTAACACCTGGAATGTTATTTCCCTGCCTACAATTTTTTTTTTTTTTTTTTTTTGTATTTGATGCCTATCAAAGTTGAGGTCTAACATCTTTTCAAAGGTCACCCAACTCCCATGGACTTTCACAAAATTTTTCAAAGCTTTGGCAAAGGTAGCCACTCTTTCTTCTATTCATAAGGGCTCAAATCTTGTTCATGTGTAAGGCCTGTTGTTACTGCTAGTCAAATGTTAGAGTCCAAGATTAAATCTCCTTGCCCTCCCTGTGCTGAAGTTACGAATGTGGATAACACTATTCTCGATGGGACTGATTGTGTTATGCTTAGTGGTGAAAGTGCGGCAAGGGCATATCCTAAGACGACAGTGAAAATCAAGGCTTCTCGTGTGTTTAGTGCCCTTCCCCTCTCTTTTTTTTTTGAGATAGTGCATGACTTTCATTCTTGGGTTCAACAACTAACATGAATGCATGGAGCAAGGGTTTTGGGCTTGATTCCTCAAAGATATCAATGTTTCCATACTTGGCATCTCTTCTTGGGTGTTTCCTTACTTGCCAATATTGGTCCATGGCTTGGCAAAGGCCTGTGGGCTTGGTGCATTGGGATGTGTGTTGTAGAATATTGTTGACCTGTGGGCTTCCCTTGAATTGGTTGCTAGGATGCTTTGTGTATTGGAGCTTGTATGTGACTTTGACAATTGATGCTTGGCTCGATACTTAGTGTAGCTCTCGGGTGCTTTGAAAATGAATTGGAGATTGGCCTCAAGAGCTAATAATTTAGGTTAGGGTTTGCATAATAACAAAGACTATGTATGTTCAGATCTGTTATTCCTTATCAACAATGAAGTAGTTACTACTCTACCAAGAGGAAGATTAAGTCTAGTATTTTATTGTTTCTTGTTATCTATTTGAAATAAGAAAATATATTTGGTGCATTTGGTATTTTATAGTTTTCAGTAGATTAAATGGGAGTTCCTATTGCGGTGTAGTCGAGTGCTAGTATGCATGGATATAATCAATGTATGCAGGATACTCATGCAACTGTTAAGTTTTTTTTTTTTTAATTAAATTTCTTTTTTTCTAAATCAT